>BRXY01000205.1:0-100683 GCA_030267945.1 Triparma strigata
CCTAACCCTAACCCTAACCCTAACCCTAACCCTAACCCTAACCCTAACCCTAACCCTAACCCTAACCCTATATCCCTATCCATATCTCTAACCCTACGGTAACTTGCCAAAATGAGCTGACTGTTCTGTCAGATACCGGAACAGTCATCCTTCTCACATTTCCATATTCACAATTCTAACCCAAAATATAAAAAGAATAGAACCCATTTATTTTGCAAACGCCCAGTTTACCCCAGTATTATAATATGTTGAAATCCCAAACCAACCCTACACACACAACCACCTCAAACAAATGTCTCACATTGGTGTCTCTGTCAGGCGAATCGAATGGAAGTTCTCTCCTGGTGCGATCCTGCCTCCAACGACGGGCCTGGACGCCCCTGTGCAACTGGGGACGAAGTTGTAAACATTGTTGTAACACAGATATCCGAACATTGCGTACATGGCGTTCTCCCAGCTGTCCTCGTCGATACCCAAATCGTCCAGGGTCTTGATCCTATCGATCTTGGTTTCAAGCTGTTCCTCGAAGTTCGCCTTGAGCCTCTCGACGAAGTAGCTGTTGTTGCAGACCCCCCCTCGCAGAAGGACGTCGTCCGTGGCGCCGTTGATTATGTGTTCTCCGCCGAACCTGTGATGTGCGTGAATTAGAATAGCAGCTTGCTGAAAGAAAGAAAAAAGCGTGCCCAACTTGCTGCTTCGCTCCTCTTCTTACCTCTTGCAGGCCATGGCGATCTGCTTGGCGGTGAGCTCCGTGAAGGTGGTCAAAAGATCGATGTCAGAGACGCCCTTGCTCTGGGCGAGCTCGTGCCACTCCTTCCACAGCGTCTCGGGGAAGTCGTCGGGGCCGACGCCGATGGGGAGCTCGCTCTGCTGATAGTACTTGTTCTTCAAGAATTCCTCCAGCAGCTCCTCGTTGACCTTCCCGGATCGGGCCATCTTGCCGTCGTCGTCGTATTCCAGGCTGGGGTCGATTGCCCTCACAGTGAGGTCCATGAAGAAGACTCCGAGCCCGGGGTCCAGGCCTCCGGGGATCATCTTCTCCGACTCGGCGTCGCCCTTTGTGGGCCAGGGGGGGCAGAACGTCACCGAGCTAGTTCCTCCGATGTTAATGGTAACCCGCCACTTTTTCTCCCCCGCCTTGGGCCTGAGCATGATGCTGTCGTACGTGCACGTGCAAGGAGTTCCGTTGCCTCCGGCTGCCACGTCGGCTGGCCTGAAGTCTCCCGCCACTGTGATGCCGGTCTTCTGAGCGATTACGGAGAGGTCTCCGAACTCCCAGTGAGGGTGTCCAGAAACGGTCTGCCCGTGGGATCCTATGAGCGCGACGGAGCTCCTGTCCACTCCGGTCTCGTCCAATAAGTCGTTGACTCGCTGGGCGCACCAGTCGCCAAATTTGTAGTTGCCCTCGGCGTACTCGTTGCCGTCCTCAAGCCTCATCGCCCTCAACCCCAAGACGTAGTTCCTCTCCTCAGGAGTGAAGGGGAAAGTCTTGTTGGCGATTGTGGTGTAGTTCAAGCTCTGGGCGAGGGCCCTCGGGTCGCTCGGGTTCCTGACCAGAGGGTCGAAGTCGAAGATTCCGACGTCAATTCCGTCGACGGCGTTTCCGGACTGCACTCCGACCACCCTCATGGTCTGAGAGTTGCCGCGGGGGAAGATGGCGGAATTTTTGGAGAACTTCAGAACGGTGGTGTCCCTCTCCCTCATTGCGTCGGCGTAGGTCATGACCTCTCTGTAGCCTCCCTTCACGAAGGCGGTGCGGGAGGTGACGTTGCCCACATGCACGGTTGTGTACATTTCCTTGATGTTCTCGTCGACTGCGAAAATACCAGCTTTGGGGTCGACGGACATGCTGGTCAAGTTGACTCCGATCCTACGATGAGCGAAGAGAGCGGATTAGAATAAGTAGCGGTGATAGTGCAGGGGGCATTTCTTTCAAGCAGCTCGTCGCTTCGCTCCTCACTGCTGGCTTTGTTCTTCTCACCTCTTTCCACGATGCTCCGGAGAAACCACGAATTCGTTGATGAAACAAGTCGACGCTGATCCGTCCCCTGTCTCGAGCCAGTAGCCGCCCCCAGTCTCGCCTGAAATGAAACCTACGAGCTCGCCGCTCTCGGAGAAGGCTCCCCAGACCGTGGTCTCGCCGGTGGCGAGCTTGGAGAAGTGCTTCTTGACGGGTTCATCGGGGATGAAGTTGTGGGGGGTGCTCCCGTGCTTCTTGTTGAACTCGAAGAGTACGTCAGAGTCGAACGAGCTCTCGAGCTGGCGGTACGAAATTCCGTTGCGGGACCAGGTCACCCCAGTATTGACGGGCTTGGCGGCGCTGGTGGAGAAGGACCTGTCGACCCCTGAGAGGACCACGATCGAAGGGGCTGAAGAGGAAGTTCCGCCCCTCCTAGTGGACATCAAACCAGCCAAGCCGACGCTACCCGTGAAACAAGAGTTGACCTTGAAGTTGCTCTTGGCGAAGGCGTTGGCCTCGCGGATCTGCTCGTCGTTGACGACGACGGCCGAACCCTTGCTGGTGTCCATTCCTCTGCAGAGCTCGGCCCAGTCGTACGTCTCATCGTCGAGGATGCCGTGAGCGACGGACGCTGGGTTCGCCCACGGGAACATGTAGTCGTTTTTAGTCTTGGCGGCCTCGACCGCAGACTTGCCGTCGGCCTTCATTTTCGCGAAGGCCCTGTTGAGAGGAGCGTTGCCCTCCGCCTGCACGGTGTTGAAGTTCGGAACCTTGGGCATCTTGAGCCCGGGAACTATCGCGTCCAGCTCTCCGTTGGCAGCCCTCTGCAGGCCTTGGAAGAGGCCGGCCCCGAGGGCGCCTCCTCCGACTTGAATGAAGAGCTGGTCAAAGTCAAGGCTGCAAGCGCGAATATTTTTATGCTGTTAGATGCTGCAACGAGCGAGGAGCACCGACTTCAACAGGTCGCTTCCGCTCACCTGTCGTAGCCCGAGGACTTGGCCTGATCAAGCAACTCGAAGATCAACGTCTGGGCCCCCTCGACGGCAACGCCGCACTCGGTCCCCTGCACGGATAGCGGGATGCTGTTGTGCTCCTGTATGAGGTTCTTGAATACCGCGACGGTGGGGTCGGCGGCTCCCGCGGTAGAGACAGGACCGAAGTCAGAGTGGTCGACGGCGTCGACGCCGCGGGGACATATCATGATGTTGACGTTCGATCCAAGGTTCTTCAAGTTCTGAACGACTGCGGGGTCGGCGTTGTCGGGGATGCATACGTCGATGGGCCAGTCGGCCGCGGCGGCGATGGTGGCGGCTGCTAGGCCGGCGTTGCCGCAGGAGGCCACAGAGAGACGACGAGTGGCCTTCATCGGAACGGCAGAATCGGGGCGGAGGGCGTCGAGCACTTGAAGGTAGGTCATGACGTTGAAGAGGTGCCTGGCCTTGTGGCTTCCGGCGACCTGGTTGGACTCGTCCTTGACGAAGACCTTTTCCTCTCCCAAGGACCCCTCGAGCATGGGAGTGGGAACGAAGCCAGTCCCAGACAGCTTGTTAACGGACTCGTCCAAGTCGGTGACGACCTTGACGTAGTTCTCGTCGGACATGCCGTTGCTCATGGCCACCCTGTAAGGATACAGCAAGGCGCGGTACTTGACAAACGGAGAGGAGGAGGAGGGGGAGGGGGAGGCCGCGGCCAGGTCCTTGAGGCCGGACAGGTCCTCTGTTGAGAGGGCCGTGGGCATGAGGACGTGGTCCATTTCGGGGTTAGAGGCAGCCCCGGGGCACTTGAAGAGGGGCGAGGGGAAGCCGGGGTGCACCTGGCCGCAGGTCGCGCAGGACAAGGAATTGTCGAACATGGATGGATTGAACTCGAGGGTCGTATGTGAGGCGGGGAGAGAGGACGAAAAACGAAGAGGGTTGGATTTGTGGAGGAGGCCTCTTTGCGTAGAGGATGAGGCTGTGTTGTTGTGGTGTTAGCGAGTACCGAGGTTGTGAAGTGAATGGTTGAGATGTTTGTGGTGAGGTTTGAGCGGTAGTGAGTACCGAGCCAAGCAAGACCATGGTATACATATACATATTATATACACCGAGGCCACTTGCGACTCACCTCTAGTACGCAAGATGTTTGTGCGACTGACGATTGACCTGCGGTAGATTGTTGAGATCATCAAGGGACGAGTGTATCGTATCGTATTGATTGGTGGTATTTATTGGGTTTATTGGTAAGGTAAGGTGCAGTAGCAGCAGTGTGAAGACCAGTGGTGTGAAGACTGCAGGAAGGCAGGAAGGAGCGGGGTTAGATTAGAGCTGGTTGCTGGCACAGTACTGCAGCAGCAGTACTTTCGCAGATGAGGCCGCCCACAGGTGGGGGAATGAAAGTCGAGATAAAAACTTGAATTACGTCAATTTATAATAAATTGGATTGATTACCGTAATCTGTTATCGCACTTAGTCCACATTTAAATGATCAAAAGTAGGATTAGCGTACCGTAGATTGAGTTAGAGTCAAAACTTCACCTTTGACATCTCCTTCTCCGCAGATCGCTGATTTCGACCACTAATCTGAAAACTTCTCAATCATGCTTAATAGAGCTGCTAGTAGACTTTCTTCAAGGCTATCAGGCCTCACTATGCGCAGTGTAAGATTAACATTATTGAAAAGTGTCAGTCTTGCGTATTTAATGAGATTTGTGTGATATTTGAACAAAACTAGGACACTGCGTCAAGTCTTCCACTAACTCTCCATGTTCACACAGGTACACACCGAGGCCGAGATGGCCAAAAAAGGCATCGTCCTCCCCTCATACCAAGACGCAGTCTGGTCCTACGTTAAGGCCCAGCGCGACGGCGACAAGCTCTACATCGGTGACCACGTAGGGCAGGAGCTGAACAAGGACGGTGAAATGGAGACTGTCAGGGGAAAGGTAGGGGAGGGGCCTGACGCGGAGGTCACTCCGGAGCACGCTGAGAAGGTGAGTGCAGACTGAGCAACCCTAACAGATGGTGCAACTTTTGCGACCGACCACACACAACCTTACACAACACAACAACAACAACAACAAACAGCTCGCAGCACAAGCAGCCCTCCGCCTCCTCTCCACCGTCTCTCACTACGTTGACGGCGACCTAGACCGCGTCGATCAAATCATCAAGGTCGTAGGCATCGTCAACGGCACTCCTGATTTCCGCGGCCACGGGAAGGTCGTAAACGGGGCGAGCGACATGCTCGTGGAGGTTCTAGGGGATAGGGGGAAGCACGCTAGGACTTGTACTGGGGCTGGATCTCTGCCTGCGGCTGTCACTGTTGAGATGGTGGTGAGGATTAAAGACTAACAGACTAAATAATAATAATAATAAAAAGTACAACAACAAACTTTTACCTAAAAAGAGTTTTAGTGTTCCGATATATATCGATGTATTCTGGCCTTCTTATCCTAAACGTCGCCTCAAAGATCTCCCGTCTCTTTATTTTATTTTTAATTGTTTTTCAGTGCCGAACCGTCGCCATTCAAGTTTTCTCGGAGTTTTGGGACTGAACCCTCGCTCCCTCACCGCCCCCCCCCCCCCCTAAACCCCCCCCTAAACCCCCCCACTCAAACCCACACTACCACGCCCTCTCGATCTTCTCTCCGACATCATCGTCGCTTTCGAAGCCGCTCTGGAAAACGTCCATCCCGACCTGAAGATCGTCCCCGGCAGTGTGCGCCGCCGCGGCCTCTCCTAACGCCGGTCCGAACTTCACCCCCACGCCGAAGCAACCAGCGGTCGTCAGCACCGACGCTCCGGAGCTTCCGACCTCCTTCTCCAAGATGCTTGTTCCGGAGAAGTGCGAGCGGTGGTTCCTGTAAGTGACGCATCGGTTGAAGTCCAGCGGCTTGGCGGTGTCCAAGAACGGGAAGAGCGCTCCGAAGAAGTTCTGGTAGATGTCAGCCATCTTCTGGTCGTCCTCCGCGGTGATGTTCTTGGCCTTGTCCTTGACGTAAGGGATGACCTCGCTTCCGATGCTTCCGCTCAACCGAGTCTTCAAGACGTCGCCGTACTCCTCGGCGACGATGCTGAAGTTCGCCTGGAAGTCGATCAAACCCGGAATCTCGAGCTGCCCCAAGGTGATGGGAGTGACGACGTGGCCGCTCCCCGCCGCCGGCTTCGCCGGGTGGTTCACGTGCCCGTATCTGACGGTCGAGATGGCCGTGATGTACGTGTCGTCAAACTCGGGGATGGCCAAATCGGCGTTCCCGACCCCGTCCCTCTTGACCGCGTCCTCGAAGATCTCGCCGTTCTGGGCTCCCGCAAAGACGTAGCACTTCTTCGTCAAGAACTCCTCCCCGTTGTTCATGGTGACCTTGACGAGCTCTCCCCCCTCAACATCGACCTTAGCGATGCCTTCTTTGATTTCGACTCCATACGCCTCAGCTGTCTTCAGCTGGGCTGAGCACAACTCGATCGGGCTAACGCAAAGCCCGACGGGGTGGCTCCAACAGAGGGTATCATCTGGGAGTGAAAATTCATTTCCGGGGAAAAGAGACTCGAGCTCTGCGACGAGCGAAGCGAGTCGCAATGGAAGGGGCGTTAGTGACGTTAGAAAATAGCGAAGAATTTGGCAGCAGCAACGTTACATATACGTCGATACCCAGTACACACGCCTTTTCAGCTCGTCGCTTCGCTCCTCGCACACTCTCACCTCTGGGGTCACGCCTGATGAAATCAGGGTCGCCGTAGTTCTCCTCGGCGTGCGCGCACGCCTGGGCCATGGGGGTACCAGGGGACGCGAGGAAGAGCATACCGGGACTCACGGGCACCACGGGGGCTCCGCTCTGGTAGCTCCTCACCTCGTCCACGAGCTGGAGCAGCTCGACGGCGTGCCTGCTCAGCTCGAGCTCCTCCTCCGGGCCGTCGAAGGAAAGCCTCGCCAACCTGCTCCAGTCCTCGTGGGCTCCGGGATTCTTGGGGTCGTGGATGAGGAGAACGCTCTCGCCGTCCTCGACCTCAAAGTTCCTCTCTCCCAGTTGGGACGCCGTCGCCGTGCCCACCGGCCCTCCTCCGACCACAACGTGGTCAACCATCCTGCTGCTGCACCTAGCGCTGGTGGTGAAGTTTCGTCGTCGGCCGACTCCAGGAGTCCAGGCCTTGTCCGGGGTGCTGCTGAACTGGCGCATGCCGCCGCTGGCGAAGCTCTGCCCGGAGTAGCCGTAGCCCGAACCGGCATCGCTTAGGTGCTCGGTCGTCAGCCTACCGTCGGCGCAGATGAAGCCCACCTTGGCGTCGGGGTTGCTCTCGCGGATGCTATTGGCGAGCCAGAAGCACGCTCCGGAGCTGTGGCCGGCCCTAATCTTATGCTCGGCCCACAGCTTCTCCTGGAAGTCGATGGCGCAGTCGAGCTGGTAGTGCTCGCCGGAGTTGTAGCCAGTGAGACTGGCACCGTCGCAGAAGTTGTTGTACCTGTTGACGTCAGTCAATCCGTCGACGGTCCCGCTCATGGCGGGCCGAGCGTGGACCCTGATGCTATTGGGGAGGTACTGCCTGAGGCCTGCGGCCGTGGCCCCGGTTCCGGTAGCGCAGACGACGTCGGTCATGTCGGGGAGCTGGCACATGAGCTCCAAGGCAGTGCTCGCGTGGGCGTTCATGCCGCTCGCGTCGTGGTGCTGGTCGATAAGGACCCACTTCTCCTTCTTAACGACCTGGTGGGTGTACTCTAGGCCCTCTAAGAAGGTTCCCTGCTCGAAAACTAGACTAACTCCTCCCCTCTGCAACCCGCCGTTGTCCCTCGCTCCAAGGTACTCGTCGAAGCCGCCGTAGTAAGTGGTGACGCCGTCCAACGCGACGATCTGGGAGGGAATCGCCTTGTCCTTGTAGTTGTACGGCACCACGATGACGAGGTTAAGATCGAAGTCGTTGCTGTCCGTGATGGACTTGTGCAGCTTCGCGAGGCTGAGGCCGGCCCAGCCGGAGGTGACGAGGGCAAGAGTGGAACCGTTGGCTTGCAGCTCGCCCGTGATGAACTTGTTGAGGAAGATGGCCGTGAGCGCCCTGTCCTTGATGCTGCCTCCAGGGTTGGCTCCCTCGAGCTTGGCGTGGATGCCGTCGCCGGTCTCGACCAGAGGGGTGTTACCGACGTGCCTGAGCCAATCGTCGTAGGGCAGGTGGAAGGGCAGCTCGTCGATGATTTTGGCGGCCTGCGCGCCCATGATGGTCCTGGTGAAGGATCCGAGCTCGTTGGGGTTGATGACCTCATTCTTGACAGCCTCCTTCATGACCTTAATGTCCTGCATGGCGTCCGGGCAGGCGTCTATGAAGGAGCTGATGGCAGGAGCGAACTGCGACGAGCGAAGCGAACCGAGGAGCGGAGCGGAGCGACGAGTTAGAATACTGTAGCACGCCTTCTCAAAATCGTTGCTTCTCTCCTCGCAGCCTCTCACCTTCTCGAGGCAGACCTTCTGGTTGAACATGGCGTCGTGGCCGTGCTCGTCGTCTACGCTAATGAAGTTGACGTCCTTGTGAGCCTCCTTGAGGGCGTTGTAGACCTCCTTCTGCTCCCCGATGGGAATGAGCGCGTCTTGCACGACACCAATGACCTGCACCTTGGCAGTCACTCGGTCGAGAGCGCGCTGGGTCCTGCAGCGAGCCGAGGAGCGGAGTGGAGCGACGAGTTAGAATACTGTAGCACGCCTTCTCAGTTCGTCGCTTTGATCCTCGCGGCCTCTCACCTCTCCTCCTTAGTCTCGTTCGGCGGGGCGGCCTCCTTGAATCCAGGCACATAGTTCTTGGCCGAGCAGCCGAGGTCGAACTGGTCCATCGCCCTGCTGAGTAGGAGGTAGCAGTTGGCGTCGAAGTTGTTGCTGAACTTGGCGGCCTGGTAGTCGAGGTAAGACTGGACCTCGGTGCTGGCGCCGGGGACGGTGTTCTTGTCGCCGTTCTTGGCGCTCTCTAGTTGCTTGTCGACGAGCTCCTCCTTGATGCCCCACTCAAACCTGCGATCGAACTGTAGTGAAGAGCGAAGCGACGAGTTAGAATAAAGAGCGATTTTATTTAGTTGATAGTAGCTTTGACGTCTGTCTCACCTCCTCCCTGCTCCTGTACCACATCATGCCCATCATCCTGGCGGCCTTGAGGCCGTCCACTGGCCCGTCGCCCTTCATTCCGGGAGTGTTGTAAAAGCCCGAGTAGAACTCCGGGTCGCCCTCGATGGCCTTGCGCTGGACGAGGCGGAGGGCCGAGGAGAACGGAGAAGTTCGGGCGGTGCCAGAGATCACGCAGGCCCTGTCGACCATGTCGGGGAAGAGGGACATGAAGGCGATCGTCTGCATGCCCCCGAGGCTACCCCCCACGATCGCGTGGACCTTCTTAATGCCTAAATGCTTGAGGAGCTCAGCATGGCCTCGTGCCATGTCGGCTGGAGTGATCTGAGGAAAGTTGGGACCGTAGGGGTGCTCGAGGGAGCCGGTTTCGGGGTTCACCGACAGCGGGGAGCTGGCGCCGTAGGGCGATCCGACGAAGCTAGGGCAAATCACGCGGTACTTGTTGGTGTCGATGTACTCCCCAGGGCCGATCATGAACTCCCACCAGCCAGGGTTGGGGTTGTCCGGGTTGGACTTGGCGTGCGAGCCGTGGCTGAAGGATGGGAAGATGACTGGAGGGGGGTGGGGTGGGGTGGGTTTGGTGAGTACAGTACTACTGCTACAACTACTGCCAGTACTACTGCTGGGTTTTATTTTGGAGACGTCAACTTTTTCACTTCACTTTTTCACTCACCTACTGTCTTCTCATCAGGGGCATTAACGTCACCCCACTGCTCCCACCTGATGTCGATGTTGCTCAACTGGCCGATGGGCACGTTTAGCGTCGTGGTATTGAGGTGCTTTGCGTGTAGTGGCTTGGTATGGAGTGGAATACTGCGTAGGAATTGAGTAGAGCAAAGGTAAGTTAGAGTCGTCAGTCGGTGAAGGGCTGAAAAAATGATTTTAACGCGTCCGTTGCCAATATTGTTAAGGGTTATGCCGGGCTTACCTTCCAATTGGCTCGTCGTCCACAGCAATTGCCGAGCTCTTGCGCCTAATGCTGGAATTTTGTGGTTTAAAACTATTTTGTCGGGGCGTCCGTCCATTTGACAAAACATCAGTGCAATTTACAAACAAGCGCGACGATGATGACTTTCTAACGAAGGGAAGTGACCGACGAAATGCGACGGACAACATCAGATGAGTGAAAGAATGATGAATTGGCCGCCGCTGAAGAGATACAGGGAGAGAAACCTTTGGCCCTCGCTTGACACCAAGCAAATGGTCAAGGAGAGGGCTGAGTCTTCGGATCAACAAGTACGACTTCAAAAATGGAACAGGGAAAAGGAAACATTTTCGGTTATTCCAAAGAAGAAAAATACTATAGTATTTACTGCGGCCCTGGCAGGTGCCGGAGCGGTGGAAATTACTTCCGTGGACGTCGTTTGGTTGACGAGAGCCCCCTTAAAGCGGCGAGATTGACTTCAGATGCGTGACCTGTGGCACGAGCTGTGTCGTCCGCAAGCTAGGCCGTAGCCCTTCTTTTTGGCTGGAGGCGGCTAAAGTGAAGGACGGGGGGGCTCTGTCGATGCAGTAAATCTTCGACGATCGTTCGCCCATGGGGTCGTTGGCTACCTGGTGGCGTGTGCCCTAATTTCTGTACCGAGGTCGTGAGGGGGTTTGGGCTTTGGGGGCAATTATGGGGGGCGGCGTCGCCCAGCAGCTCAAGAGCATGTCCAAACTCACCCCACGAAAGGCAGCGAGCTCCCAGGCGCGCCCCGTGGCATCTCAAACCCTGACCTGGATGTTGATCCAAGTACATGAACAAAGCGAATCTCAGTTCAAAGAATCTCTTACCCATCTCCGCTGTATCATTAGAAAGAAAATACATACCTCGGTAGTTCTGTTTCGCTGTGTAAAAGGCTTCCTACTTCTCTCGTTCTTGCCCCGATCAGGCCGCCCCTTCGCCTGTTCCTCGTCAGGTTTCGGTCGACCTGTACTTGCTGACGCTGAAATTCCTCAGAGGCAATCATCCGCCAACGGGCGTTTTGGGACATGGTTTAAGAACAAGGATGCAGGTGCTGGGGTTACCTGCACCTCTGGGGATGATGGAGACTTGTACGGATAGGATTTCGAACATTTTTTTTTAAAGAAGAAAATTTGTTGGCGATCAAGATGAAAAGCGATAAAAAGCGATGGAAGGCCAGTCAGCAAATTGTCCATATATTAGTCAAAACGCGAAAATCAACCCAGCCTTTACGAGTTATGCCAACGCTCTCCCAATCTTTCTTCAATTTCAACCTCAGCTCACGGCTACTCGGCGTCAGTAGCGATTTATCCCCCCAAACCTTACTCGTCGTCACCCTTTCGTTTTTCACCCTCTCGTTTTTCATCCTATTAAAAGTCAATAAACGATGGAGAGGTGGTATTGTGGGACCGCGTGTCGGTGACGCGCTCTACAAGGAGGTGCTTGAGAAGAGGCATCATGTGAGTATCGCGTTAATTGTCGAGATAAACGTCGACACATGTGCAGGGACCGACTGGACCTTCATTCAGCGCTTCAGTCGGCGAACCAGAGTCTGATGCAATTTGTGAAAAAAATTAAATAGTCTAACAATATTTTTTCACTGTCGACGCAGGGCATGATTTCCGTGCACGAAAAGTACGGCGAAGTCGTTAGCTTTCCTACGCCCTCTGGCACCGTCATCTTCATGCGTGGCAACGAGGAGGTGAGGGCGTCAGTACTAGTCGTAGTACTAGTCGTAGTACTACAGTGCAGTGGCGCAGCTTATTCTAACACATACAGTACATTGCTTACTCCGCTACTCCTTACTCCTTAGCTCGAACGCGTCTTCACCGACACCAAGTACTTTGCCAAGAACACAGACACTTGGAGCGCCGCCGGGACCGTCAGCGACGTCAACAACTTGATCCAACCCATGTACAAGGGCAGCCTCTTCGAGACCACCGGCAAGGAGCACAACGAGAACCGCAAGACTATCAACCCGTTCTTCGCGCACCCCTTGATGATCCATTCCACCATCAAGGCCTTTAACCAGTACTCAGACGCTCGATGGGGTGAAGAGGTAAGAAGAAGCAGGAGTGACAAGGGTGGTTGTACACGATTCCAATTTTCTAACCCAAAAATAATATTTTAGTTCACTGGCGACATCCTCGATGACTTCCACTCCATCGTCAAGTTCGCCATGGTCGAGCTCCTGGGCAGCTACTGCCTGACGGAGGACGACGACGCCTTGCTCAAGAGGGTCATAATGCACTTCGTGAAGAAGAACGTCGACGGCGCCGGAGACGAGAAGGCCACCTTGCTCACCAAGAAGGACGAGGAGATGTTCTTGGAGATGGAGGCGGTGGCGGACAGGTGCCTTGAGCACGTCAAGGCTGAGATGACGACCAAGGCCAATGAGGGTCAGGGCAACGTTCACGAGAAGGTAAGTAAGAGAAGAGAGATCGTCACTTCGCTTTTCACTTTTCACTAATTCGGTTATTTTCTCAGGGCCTCGTTTATCTCATGCTCAAGTCCGGAAAGTACTCCGACCAGGCCATCAAGGAGCTCTTTGTCAACTTGGTCGTCGCCGGAGGAGAGACCCCTGCCCTCGCCTGCTGCAAGACTCTGGCGGCCATGGCCCAGAACCCGGCCATCCTCGAGAGGGCCGCCCAGGAGGTGAGAGAGACCGATACTTCAGTGCGTAACGTAGCTGCTGTCAACCTCGCCACGATTTCTAACGCTACAATCACCTCCTCCTTCGCTCGTCGCAGGTCGACGACACCTTCCCCGCCAGCGCCGACATCGACCCCTCCAAGATCGACCGCCTCGACTACCTCGACGCCTGCATCATGGAGGGCCTCCGCCGCTACGCCCCTGCCACCATCGTCGGCAGGCGCGTCGTCAAGGAGACCAAGGTCTGCGGGGTCACGGTGCCCAAGGACAGCAACCTTCAGGTCTCCGTCCACGCCGCCCACATGAACCCCGCCGTCTGGGATAATCCGGATGCGTTCAACCCGGAGAGGTTCGCCAAGGGCAAGGAGATCCCCAAAGGGGGCTTCGTCGCTTTCGGACTCGGGGGCAGGGCCTGCCCGGGAAAGCGCGCCTACATGAAGATGGCCAAGGCCATCCTCGCCTGCATGTTGAAAAAGTACATCGTAGTCGAGGATCCCAACACGAAGAACGACCTGGACAGCTTCATGCCCAACCGCTTCGTCGCCTGGCCCAGCGAGGGCCACGTCACCCTCAAGATGGTCCAGCGCATCAACGTCAACTACACCACCAAGAACAACGACGGCGATGTCGACACGCACTTCGGCGCAGATTTCAGCAGGCAATTCGTGCCTACGAGGAGATCGGCCTTCGGTGGCAACGGCCGATGAGGGGCGTTTGGATATTGAATTGGAACTAGCTTCTGGGGTGGGGAAAGAGGGAATAACCATAATTGATGTCCTAAATTCGATTGAGCATGAGTTTACTTCGTAACGCGAACAAAAAGGGGCACGCATTTTTCAAACAAATTCTGCATCCTAATTTTCTATCTTCTATCTGCTACTTTTCCAACTTCTTTTCTATTTCATTTCTATCCGGCGCTTATTCGCTTTGCTTCCTTCGGTCCTATTTCTGGAGCAACATCGACTGGATGGAAGGGTTGACCTTGGTGCCACTCTGCTGGGCCATGTGCCAGGCCCAGCACAGGTTACTCGAGAGGCAGGGCAAGCCAGTCTCACTCTCAACACGAGAGATGACTTCAAGCGTGCGGAGGTTGGTGCAGCTCATGAAGATAAAGTCTATCTTGCCAACGTTGTCCTTCGCCAGCTTCACAGCCGCCTCGTACATACTCTCGGGACTGATCCTCGCAACATTGTAGTCCGCATTTTCCATGAAGGACACCAGGCACGTGGTGGTGACGGAGCCCAGGGCCTCGAACTGGTCCATCATCGTCTGGTTCACCTCGAGAACGTACGGCGTCACCATGCCGCACTTGCTGACGCCCAGGTGCGCGCACGCAGCCAAGGCGCCAGTGAGAGGGTTCGTGCAGTTCTGCACATCGCTACCAGCCTTGAGCAGCTCCGACACCTTGTCAGCTCCGATCACAGACGTGGCAGACGTACATCCGAACCCGACGCTGGCCAAAGGGACAGGAGGAAAGAGCGACGCCGTTTCGGTGATGAGCGGAGCCATGTCCTTCAACGATTCAACGCTTATGTGCTCGGGAGACTTGATCCTCGCGACGTGGATCCTCACATCTTCGCCGAACAAGGTCCGGAAGTCGTCCTCGGCGCTCTCGTCCATGGCCAGCACCACCAACCCGAGAGTGGTGCGCGTTGTGTTTGTGAGGACGGCCTTGTGTGTCGTGGAGGTCACCATCTTCGGGCTTGTGCCGGAGAGTGGATGGATGGATGTTTGGGGAAGTGGATTCTTTCAGTGAAAGAGCCGATGTATCTGGAATTGTTACACACGGGGTATTATGATATTGCGTTGCGTAGCGCGGCGATGAAAATATGCGAGACTTCGCCGCAACGTGATTTTTATCAAAAAATGAACAGGGAAGTAGGGTTTAAAAAGGTTTTATGGAAACATTTTGGTCATATTCTTCAGTTTAGGTGTCTAAGAGGAATAATATGCCATTAAAGAGGATGTTAAAATTTTTGATCTTATTAAGTTCCAAATTGTCCCGAAAGTGTTCTCATACCTTCTTAAATGTCCTAAATTTTCAAAATATGGTCCTTATATGTTAATGAAGCTTTTAATCACTGATTTTTATTTTAAAAGTCGGCTTTCTTGGACTTTTTTCGGAAAGTTTAATGTTAGTGTTTGTCTTATAGAGGCCTCAGGGTGAATAATATGACCAAAATTGACAATTAAAATTCATCTGTCGCGAGGTAGATCATTTCTCTGGGAAACTATTTTCAAATTTGTTTTCTTCTGCAGTGAACGTCCGCCTGCATCTAGTGTGAGCTCTAGCCATTTCTGATACAACCCCCTACCCTTCGAAGTATTTTAACTTCACACTCCCGGCCCTGGTGTGCGCAAACTTTGTTGACTGTTGGGTTTTATTCCCCCTCCCCTCTGGGCTTCCCACCCTCTCCTTCGTCTCTGCCGTACCTCTCCCGGCCCCAAACTCCCCAATGACGCAGCAGTCCTCGGGGCCGATCTCGAAGGAAGGACTGGGGACCGCCATGACGTCCAATCTGTTGTTTCCTGCTCCGAGGTAAGGACAGGGTTATTTAGCATGGCACAATTTTCAAGACAAACACATACAACTAACTCTCGCTTCGTAGGGAACTCTCGCTAAGCACATATCGGCTGTGCTCGGAAACTTCGGAAAATCCGGCGAAGGAAATTGTCGCCGAGGGGAGCGAGCGCGGCAGCGCCGGTCCTCGGGACTTCGACGATACCGCCAAACGCAGTTCCAAACTCAAACCATTGAGCGGAAGGTGGCCGAGCGGCGTCTCAGTCCACTCCTTCACGTCCCGTCTCTTCCTGCTGGTCCTCATGACCTTGTTCGAGGCGACGAAGGCGAGCGTCACGCTGAGCGGGTCTAGCACTGGGACGTGCTACGTCAATGGCGCCTGCTTTGGCACAGGCTCAACGTCTGGGGTGTATAACAATAATGAGCGCTGCACCTTCACTTTCAGTGACGCAGCTGAATTTGCCGTGGGCAGGTTTAACACGGAGAGTGGCTATGACAAGCTCACAGTCGGCGGGGTTCAGTATGATGGCACCTCAGGTCCGAACGCCGCGTCAGTCACTGCTGGTCAGCAAATTAACTGGTCGTCAGACAGCAGTCAGACAAGAGCTGGCTTCGAGATTTGCTTAGGCGACCCGTGCGTTGCCAGCACGTCACCCTCTGATGATGGCTCAGATGGGAACTTCTACTGCATCAACGGGGGGACTGTAGGGGGTGTTACTGGGTCTTGTGCATGTACCTCCTGCAACATAGACTTCACAGGTCTAAACTGTGCTAGCTGCCAGGCAGGGAAATTTTTATCATCTGCCACCACCACCTTTTTATCATCTGCCACCTGCACAAATTGCGAGGCAGGAAAGTCGAGCTCGACTACAGGAGCGACGTCCGAGAGCACATGTACAAGCTGCGAGGCTGGTACATACTCGACGGCGGCCTCGGCTTCATGCACACAGTGTGCAGCAGGTCGCTACAGCTCCACCCCATCCGCCGCCACTACTTGTGCAGCGTGCGAAGCAGGAAAGGCGAGCTCTACTTCAGGATCAAGCACATGTACAAGCTGTCAGCCTGGCTCATACTCGACGACTGAAGCCTCGACTTCATGCACGCAGTGTGCAGCAGGTCGCTACAGCTCCACCCCATCTGCCACCTCGTCAGATACCTGTCTGGCGTGTGAGGCGGGAAAGGCGAGCTCGTCTACAGGAGCGCCTATAGAGAGCACATGTACGAGCTGCGAGGCAGGAACGTACTCGACGACGGCCTCTCCTTCATGCACGAGTTGCGAGGCAGGTCGCTACAGCTCCACCCCTTCCTCCGCTACTTGCTTAGTGTGCGAAGCGGGAAAGGCGAGCTCGACTACAGGAGCGATATCCGAGGGTACGTGTACGAGCTGCGAGTCAGGGACATACGCGGCGGCGGCCTCTCCTTCATGCACGAGTTGCGAGGCAGGTCGCTACAGCTCCACCCCTTCCTCCGCTACTTGCTTAGCGTGCGAGGCAGGAAAGGCGAGCTCGACTACAGGAGCGATATCCGAGGGCTCATGTACTTCTTGCAGCCCCGGAACTTCGTCTGATGACCGATCTCACTGCATCTGTGGGCTGGGGAGCGGCATTGGTTTTCCTACTGGTCAGCTCCAAGATGCTTCGAGCGTCAGGATCAGAGACGCCTCCAACAACAGTCTGACCTTTGACAGCGAAGGGGTCGTTTCAGGCAGGATCGAGGTCAAACCATCAGGGGAGACTGCTTGGGGTACGATATATTACAACAGTTGGGACGACGTAGACGCCCTTGTCGCCTGCCGAGAGATTGGGAATGAGCTAGGCTACGCCACCATCAGCGGGACCGAACTCAGCTACGACGATACCCCAGACGGGAGCGGTGAAATATGGTGGAGATATGTTTCCTGCTCAGGAAGCGAGGAGACGTTGAAGTCATGCCAAAAGACTACAACAACTTCGACTTCTCATGAATTCGACATCGGCATAACGTGCAAGTTCCTTCAGATTGAGTGCGAAGCTTGTCCTGCCGGAAAGTTCAGCAACACCATTGACACAAGTCCCTGCACAAGCTGCGAGGCAGGTCGCTACAGCTCCACTCTATCCGCCACTACCTCCGAAAGCTGCCTTCTGTGCGAAGTTGGAAAGACGACGATAGCCGCCAGCTCAAGCAGCAGCGAGCAGTGTGTGTGCTCCCCAGGCCGTTACACTTCCGCCACCTCTACAAGTTCTTGCCTTCCTTGCGAGGTAGGAAAAGTGAGCAACGCTGGCGCAGCTTCTTGCAGCGCGTGCCCAGAAGGCGAATCAACCCAAGGGCTTGAAGGAATGACAAGTTGTACACCATGTCCTCAAGGCCTGACAAACGATGACGGTCTCTGCGCCGTCTTGTCATGTAAAACTGACGAGTTCAACAATGCCGGAAAATGCGAAAAATGCAACAACACCGTTAGCATCTTCATTATCGTCGGTTCGATTCTCTCCTTCACCCTCGTCACTTTCTACGTCGACAAGTTGGCCTCAGGGACGAGCAAAGGCCGCCAGAAGATGATACGGCTGAAAGTGCTCGCGACATTCTTCCAAACTTCAGAACTGACCACGATGGTGAAGATCAGCTGGCCGACAATCATCTTTTGGGTAATGCCCTTTCGGCTGCCTATGTCAGATGCTGGCTGCTTAGCCTCGGATATGAACGATGAGGGCCAAATGACGGTTGCCGCCTTCTTCATTTTCACACTGGTTCCACTGGTGCTCATGTACTTGGCAATCCACTTTGCAAGAAAATCAAGAAACCCTGCGGTAAAGCAATCTGTCTCCAATACCGTCATCTTCCTCGCTACGATCTGGTACACTCCGGTCCTTCAAATGGTCGGTAAGATGTACGACTGCTACGAGGACCCTGAACGACCAGGGAGCACCTACCTCCTTGCCGACCCGAAATTGAAATGCTACGACATCGACAGCGCTTCTGGAGAAACAAGCATGTCGACCCAACGCCATTTCATCCACTTTGTTGCGATATCAATCGCATTTCTTATCGGTATCGGATTTCCTTACTTCATCGTGTCTTCGACTCGGATGCTCCAACGCTCCTCAAAACTTAACATGGAATCCAGCCTCGCGTCCCTCTACCAATACTATTCTCCGTCGATGCCATACTTTGAGGCGATTCAAATGCTTCGTAAAGCCGCACTTATCTTCACCCTTTCCATGTCGGGAGTGCTAGGCTTGTCGCCTCTGGCACAATCTCTTTTCTGCTTCTCCATCAATTTCATATTCTTTATTGTGCTCTATTTCACTGAGCCACTGATCTACTATCCGTGCAGTCTCTTCAAGAATCGCAATCTGAATAACCTTTCTGAGCTCCTCGGAGCTGGCGTTACTCTCGCTGGATCTATACTCGCCTTGGTTGGCGCTCTCTCCAAGAACAACCAGGGCACGGTAAATATTTTGGGGATCATTTTCGTCATCATCAACGTCACGTTCGCGTCCACATTCTTCTATGCCTACCATGTTGACGTTAAGCGCACGGCAGAAGTTAAGGCAGCGCTCATCATTGAAAGCGCATCGACAAACAAGGACGGTATGACAACGTCCCTCACCCGGGATGATTCAATATCCTTGAAGCTCGCAAAATCGGTGAAGGAGGGGGAAGAAGATTTTGACGAGGTTATTGGTTTCATTGCGAGAACAGAAGGGAAATTCAAGGCTAAGGTAGTTGCAGAAATGGGATTGATCAGGTCACAGGTCGTCGTGGCCATAGAGAACGAACTTAAAAACGCCCATAAAAGGTGGAAGAAGGAGCAGAACGTGAAAGAAAACACAAGCAACGATGATGAAAGCCTGAGAATAATATTCACGGAGTACAAAAACATGCTCGATCGCGTCAACGCCGATTTTTCCGAGCACACCAAACAACCTATTTCCGAACTTGACGACTTTGCTGCAATTGCGAAGCGAGGAAGGTTTGACTTCTTGGACAAGCTACGAATATTAGACATAACGCTATCGACACCAAACCCGTTGAATCTACCCATTTATGACCCCGGTTCCTCAGGAAAAACATATTCAGTTACATTTGTAGCTCCGGGACCTTTAGGGTTGGACCTACATCATTCCATTCGTGGTAACGCTGTTGCTGTAACAGACACAAGCGGAACTTCAGCTGGAGATATGCTAGTATACGGCTGCAGCAATATAACGTCAGGGATGATTAACAGAGGGGATTTCCTGACGGAGATTGACGGCATCCCACTTCCAACGAATTTTGTTGGAAACGTTTCCTTTTCCCTAACAATGAGATTGTTGAAGAGCAGGCCAATTACTCTGACGTTTTCACGGTATAGCCGCGCACCTAGTATTAGAAAGAGTTTTCGTAAGACCTTGATAGGAACCCAAACCAAATCAAATGCAATTGTTCCAGTGAATGATGCGCAACCAAGAGCGCCACTGACAGTACAGGTCCAGATGCCGTCCGATAGAGAACCCGGTCAGCACATACAAGTACAAGGACCCAGCGGTCCATTCGTTCTAACTCTACCGTCGGGAATCCCGCCGGGGACGATATTTGCAGTGGCTGTGCCGTCCCCTCCTCCTCAAGTCAGTCATCAAGAGGCGGAAGGATCAGACTTTGACAGCTGCGTCTTTTATTGTAGGATGTTTACTGCTCTCATTATGTTCTTGTTTTACTCTGTCTTATCTTCTGGTGGAAGCACCAGTGATAACAATGATGATGCATACTCTTAACTCCGGACTCCACACAAAACCCAAAAGCAAAAGCAATAAATAAAATTTCAATCAAAAAATCCCGAACCTTATTATTTTAACCCGCCCTCCCCCCCCATCTCCTAACGCTACTGTTTTCCTCCTCTCCTCCCCCCCCCCCCCCCCGGCAGGACCTTGACAGCACCCTCATTGATCGCTCAAAGTAAAATGTCAGCGTCAGCTTGAGCTCCTTGGAGTGCCGCATGGAGCTAGAGAAGAAAGCCCGACGTGACAGCATGGGCGACAGAGAACTTCTCCATGAGTCATGGGATCCTAAACCATACTTGTAAGCAGATTGCCACGTTGGACGCGCCCGAATCTAACAAAGCAGCCCTCAATTCCTTCACGCTATCAACCAAAGAAATTTTTTGCCAGTTTTTCCTCCTTCCTTGCAATATTATATCACCTGCTACTGGCCAATCACATCACAATCCCCCCCACTCCCTTCTCACCCCGAACAAGCCCGGACCCCATAATGTTCTCCAAGCTCTTCTTTGCCCTGATAAGCCTCGCCCTAACCCTGCTCTCCTCCGCCTCAGCGGGAATCATCGACTTTGAGGAGGCGGGAGGTGTGGCGGGCGACAATTCTCTCAAAACTTGTTGGCAAAATGGTGCGCTAATCAACTCGACTTTGGCTTCGCTGCAGCCTGGCGACACGTTCGTGTTCCCCAACAAGACGTTCCACGTGATGGGAGGTCTCCGCAGCGACGGTCTCACTGATGTGACCATCAGCTTTGATGGAACTCTTGTCTTCTCCAACGACATTGACAGCTGGCCTAAGAACGAGAACGGGGACGTGTTCCCTTCGCTAATTTTCAATAGCCCCAAGAACGTGATATTCACCTCTTCGGGCAAGGGTACCTTGGACGGCCAGGGTGGCAAGTGGTGGGGCTTGCCTGGAATTGGTTACCTTCGCAGGCAGGTGAGAAGATTTCAGTGTCCATTCACCTCCCTCCCCGCCACAATCCTCACCCCCCAACCCCCCAAACCCCCAAACCCCCAAACCCCCAAACCCCCAAACCCCCACCCCCCCAACACCCCCAGGAGAACCGCCCCAGACTCTTCGAAATCGCCAGCGGTGAGAACATTCTCGTCGAGAACATCTTCTTCCTCAACTCCGCCTACTGGACCTTCTGGGTCCATGACGTCAAGGGCCTTGAGGTTCGCTTCTGCGACATTGAGGCTCGCCGTACGGAGAAGGACAAGCACACCCTGATTGACATCACCGCCTTCAACACTGACGGGTATGACGTCACCGGTCGCGACGTGTGGATCCACGACTGCACGGTGTGGAACCAGGACGACACCATCGCTGTGAAGGACGACTCCCAGAACATGCTGTTCGAGCGCATCACGGCCTCGGGCGTTGGCCTCACCATCGGCTCCATTGGTTCCTCCACCGTCAAGAACATCACCTTCCGCGACTGCCACATGCACAACACCTACAAAGGAATCTACACCAAGTTCCGCGGAGAGGGTGGTGTCATTGAGGTGAGCAAAAAGAGCTCTGCACCTTGACTCCACCTCAACTTCTTCTAACCCCCCCCCCCCCCCCTCCACTTGCAGGACGTCACCTACGAAAACATCATCATTGAGAACCCCTCGCAGTGGCCGATCTGGATTGGTCCCGCCCAGCAGTCCGATTCCAACAGGCTCTGCGCGGCGCACCCTTGCTCTATCTGCTGGCCCACGGTCCCCTTCGCCGAGTGCAATGCTGCCGACTCGCAGTACAAGAACATTCTCCTCAAGAACATCACTGTGATTGGAGGAAAGATGTCCCCCGGTGTCATCATGGGCGGAACCAGCGAAGGGATGGGCATGGAGAACATCGTCTTTGACGACGTTGTTTTCCAAGACCCTTCTTCGAAGCCCTGGGGTGACGACTACTACAAGTGCGAGGGCGTCATAAGCGGCGTGGCCAAGGGAAAGACCTGGCCCGTGCCCCCTTGTTTCGACGACCAGACAGACAAGAACTAAACCACATCTCTCTCCCCATCTCACGTCAAAACGTAAACATTATAAATATAATTCAAACGATTTTGCACTTGAAAACCCCCCATCATTAATTTTAATTAGCTTTGCTGCTGCAACACCTGAGCCTGAAGGCTATGCACAACCTTTCCCAGATCCTCCAACTTCTCGCAGACATATTTCTTTCCCTCCTCTACCTCCTCCCCGCTCGCCCTCTCCACCGCCCCGTAACCCTCTCCCATGACGAGCTCCAGCTTACCGTCGCCTTTGCTCCCAAGCACATCGAGGCTCTCCTTCAAATCGCTACACCTCTCGAAGTTCGCCTTCCTGCAGAAGACGTAGAGCCCGAGCTTCGCCCTACTCAAGGCGACCACGAGACGCCTAACATCCCGCAGGTGCCCGATGTGCTTCGTCCTGACCAAGCTCAGCAAAACGAAGTCGTTCTGCTGACCCTGGTACTTGTCCACGGTCGACACGGACGGCAGCTCCCCGAAGATTCGGTTCCTGCACCGGCTCTGCAAGACGTCCCTGATCAAGTCCTTCTGGCCGTTGTACGTGGTCAAAATGGAAATCCTCTTCGGGTCGTACCCGATCAAGACCATGTACTGGAACATCGCCACGACGTACTCGGCCTCGCCGAGGTTCTGAATGTAGTGAGGGGTCGGGGCGTGCTCGCCCCTGCCCTCGTAATCCTCGACGTCCACGATCTGAAAGTCATGGACGAGTCCGGCGTTCGCCTTCAAGTACCTTCCCTCCTTGACGCAGTTGAGGCTCGCGAGCCCGCCGTACCTCCAGCCGTAGAGCTTTGACATTTCCTCCCTGGCGCGACCCTGGCTGTCGAGCGTGTAGTGCTTGATGCCCAACCTTATCATCCTAGTGAAGAAGCTCATGTCCATGTTGGCCTTGGTGCTCAGGTCCCTGTTCTTGATGATGGGGGGGAGCTGGTGGTGGTCACCGAAGAGGCAAACGCGCTTCAGCCTGTTCCCGCCGCCCGCGTTCTTCTGCAGCAGCAACGGGACAAAGTTCTCGACTTCGAGCATCTGCCCGGCTTCCTCAACGACAATACTGTCGTAGGTGAAGCCGAGCTCGACGAGGCGCTGGCGGGCGAGGGCGGCGTGCGTGACGGTGCAAGCGACGATCTTGGCCTGCTTGGTCATCAAGTAGTCGGTCCTCTTCCCCATGCTGCGCAAGAGCTCGAAGGCGCGGAAGTCCTCCACTTCGTCGAAAATGGCCGTGAGCTTCTCAAAGAGGGCCTTGGCATCGTCGACGGTCTTGACCGCCTCGCCGTTGAAGAAAGCTCCGAACGGAAAGAGAGATGCGGCAGTGCCCTCCTTTCCCTTGAGCTTGCTGTGAAACATTTGGATCCTCGCCTGGATGTGGTGCGTGTAGAAGAGCATGGCGGTCTCGCATGTGTAGCTGGAGAGACCGCCTGGCCCCCTCTCCAACACGTTCGAGACTCCCAAGCTCTCGCTGAGGGACTGCACCTCCATCAGAGACTTCTCCCTCTTCTCCAGCGTGTAGCGGACGCGGCCCTGCTTGGTGAAGTCGTGGGTGGACTCGATGTTCAGGTCCTTCTCTCCCGATCCGAGGCGGATCATGTACCTCTCGTCGACGACTCTAGTCGCCATAATTTTCTCGAACAAGTCGTTCAGAGCGGCGTTACTGTGCGTGACCAGGAGGGTGCGCTGCGAGGGGAAGGACCGGAACAGGTTCGTGATGATGCTCACGGCCGTGTCCGTCTTTCCCGTTCCCGGAGGACCGACGACCATGGTGAGGCCTGGGTTGAGGCCTGAGCGAATAGCTGAGATTTGCACAGGCGTGAACTCGGGGACGGCAGGGGTCTCCTTCGTCTCGTAGAGCTTGGCCTCGACGGTTTTCTTGCCGTCGTTGACGCGCAGGCTGTAGCCAGCCCCGGATCCAGTCGCGGACACCTTCAGGCCCGAGAAGGACGCTTTCAAATGCTCCAGCGACTTGAAGGCGGTTCCGAAGTCGATGAAGTCAGAAGGTTTGGTGACGCCGGGGGTGATCTCGGCGTAGCGCTTCATCTTAGCCCCGGTGTAGCTCGCGTCGTCGACGTTCCCGTATCCGAGGAACACGTCGTGCAGCCAGGGGGGCAGGAGGTTCCCCTCCTCGACTTCCGACGTTATCTGGTTGAGGGTCGCGAGGATGGACGGGTGGTTGTTGTTCACCCCGTCCCTGCGCATCAAGAGGTTGAACTCCTTGTAGATGAACAGGCTGTTCTTGATTGTGTCGAGGTGAAATTGGGCGGCCGACAGCTCCAGTCGGACGTACCTCACCGATGAAACGGGTTGCTTCTTCTGCTTCTCATCGTCCCACCTATTGCCGACTGGGTTCCCGTCGACGTCTGTGACGCCAATGACCTTGGCCCCGCGCACGCGCTCTACGCCGATGTCCTTGATCGTGGGGTCCTTGACGACTTTCTCAGGGTCTGCGACCTTGGAGGCGCTTACATTGATCAAGTAAACGTATCCGTCATGCCACCCGTCATCCCACTCCGCTCGCATTTGGAAGTTGTACTGCGCCAGGTCAACCGCTATGGTCGCCTCGACAGTGTCAGGCTCCACTCTTCCCAATCTTGGCCTCCCCACCTTCGTGACCTTAAAGTCCTTTGAAGGTGTAACGTACCTACTCCACCCTCCGAATTCCACCTTCGCCTCCACCTCATCACTCATCCCATCCGCTGCGTTACCGTAGACTGCGCGGGGCTGCGTACGTTGAACGTGATTCGCCATGTCTGACTTAAGATCATACCAGTACTCCTGCTCATACGCCTTATAATTAACGTCGATGTAATGCTTAAGATCAACATACTGTGTCGGCAAATACGGGAGGGTAGGTTCACCGCTTAAATCCCCCACAGTAGGGTAGATGGACCTTGCCGGCGGCTTCGCGGAGGGATCGAAAGTGTGCATGAAGATCTCTAGGAGTTCCTCCTTCTCGAATGTCGCCTCTGGCGAGATTAGGCGGAGGCGGGATCCGAGCCCGGATAGCTCTTCAACGTCGAGGAGGCTCAGTTCCTTCTCGAGACCTGTTATGCGTCCCATGAGTCCTAGGCGTGTTAGCTTCTCAGGGTAATACTTGAACCCTATCCTCTGAAGGGTGTAGACGTCGTAGGCGCCTGGGAGGGGCTCAAGGCTCTGAACCTTTACGGTGATGTTGAGAGCGGTGCAGTAGGCCTTGGATATCGAGGAGAAGGAGGGAGTCATCTGAAGCGTCGAGAAGAGGCTGATGAAGGAAGCGTCTACGCAACCGGAGGAGACGAAGGAAGAGACGGAGGAGTGGAAGGCAGAGGAGAGCTTGTTGGCGGGCTTGGGTTCGGGCACGAGGCCCTTCGCCAGGAAGTACTCGAGGATGGAAGGGGCAATGTGGGACAGGACGGCGTCGAAGGTCTCCGCGAGAGCTGCCCGGACCGGGACGTTGTGTTCGTCTGCGGTGTAAGAAGTGCGGAGGAGGTGGGAGAGGAGGGGGGGGGAAGGAATCACACTCAGGACTATGTCGGAAACGAGGGAGGCGGGGGCGGAGGAGTCGAGGAAGGACAGCAGCTGGGGGGGGGAGGGGGCGTTGGCGAGGGTGTAGCCGAGGATGGCAGAGATCACTTTTAGGGTTTTCTCGTCCAGGCTCTTCTTGGACTTGACCTTGGGATACAGCTCGTTCTCCAGGTAGTTCGACAGGCTCAGCTCGGCCATCAGCTCCTCGGAGTTGTCGTCGTCGCCAAGCTTGTCGTGGATCTGGTCCACGGTCAAGGGAGTTTTGGGTTTGTGGGCTTGTTTGGTGAGTTTGGTAGATTTGGTGGATTTAGGGGCGGCCTGCTTAGACCTCTTCGGGTTTGGTTTGGAAGACGCATTGGAAGACGCATTGGATGACGGCTCGTCGTCGGCCTCGGCAGAGCGCTTTGACTGACCCTTGCCCTTGGCGCTGCCCTTGGCAGGAGCCTTCGTTTTAGGAGCTGCCTTAGGCGCTGCCTTCTTTCCTCGTCGTGGCGGCATAGTGCTTTTAACGTATGGGCTGCGGAGAGGCCTTGTGGATTAACCGCGTATTTTAGGAGGTAGTTGTTGATACTTCGAGGTCCGTGGTAGGTCTTGGGGGAGGCTCGTAGTTTAGAAACGAGGATCGGAGCGCGGGGGAGATGGGAAACGGCAATATTTTATACAGCCACACAGGAAAAAGCAGCACATTCGCTGGAAAGATATAATATCAGCTATGGGCAAAGGTAAGACATTTGGGACTTTAGCTTGCACTGTGCGGCTTAGTAAATGTAACTCCTAGACCGCTCGTTAATGAAATGTAATCATCGTCGTATGATTTGGCCTTTTTTACTTACTCTCTCAAATCCGCTGCTGCCACCGCTCCCGCGATCTCTCTATTTGTCACATTTTTCGCCTCAACTACGCCCCAATGCTCCTCTCTTTATCAGATAAGAGCAAGAAAACTCCCAAGGAGGAGGTGAGTAAGCTGACGACGCGTTTAAACCGCATTTAAACCGCATTTAAACCCTAATAGTACAGCCTTCTCACTTTAATCCTTCCTCCCTACAATACCTCCCTACAATACCAGGGTCCGCCCCCTCCTAAGCCCCTCGTAACGTTCCACCTCTGCGGCACCGACGAGCTCCAGATCTGCGGCGTCCTCGCAGCCTACAATTTGCTGGTTTCCTCCCTCCCCTCCCCTTCCCCCTTCTCCATCGTCCCCCTAAAATCCTCTCCCGTAATCACCTCCATGTCCTCGCGTGCTCCCAAAAACTGCGGCGTAATGATGACAGACAGCCTCACCTCCGGGACGGCCCTCTTCGGACTGAAGCAGTGCCTCTCGGGCCTCGCGCCTCCCCTCGCCTCTCAGGTTGAGTCCGCGCAGATTTCGCAGTGGATGGGATGGTGCGAGAGCGTACTGGTGCCTGCTGTCAAGAAGGTGAGGAAGCTGAAGACGGTAGAAATATCGGAGCCATCACTGCTCTTTTACCGCCGCGCCCCTAATTCTAAACCAACGCTCTCATTCCCCCCTTTCAGCCCGAGAAGCTCTTGGAGAAGGCAGTCTCTGCCCTCTCCTCGCACCTCGCGGGCTCCCCCACTGGCCGCATTTCGGACCGCAGGCCCCTGACCGTCGCGGACATCTACGCCATCACGACCCTGATGCCCCTGATCCCCACCTTCAAGCCCCTCTCGGACCCCGCCGCCCTCACCTCCTTCCTCTCCACGGTCCCCCAGGAGCCGCTCTTCTCCAAGACCTTCTCGGACTCCAAGAGGTTCATCACCGACCCCCCCCCGTCTGACGGCCTCCTCTCCACCTTGAGGGGAATCTTCAGCAGCGCCCTCTACGCTACCTTCCCCGAGGCTCCGACCCTCGGCATCTCCATCATGGTGACTCAGACTAAGGACCCCAAGAACGGAGAATACCAGTGCAACAACGCCATGGAGCTCTTCAAGAAGCTCCCCAAGCCCAACGCCTTCAAGGCCCCCAGAGACGTCGCTGTCGCGCTCACCTCCGGGATCAAGCACCCTCTCATCGAGAAGTTAGACGTAGCCGGCCCAGGTTTCATCAACATCACCCTCTCCACCACCTTCCTCACCGACAAGCTCAAGAATTTGGTCGTCGCCGGCGACCCCCGTCCCTCCAAACCTTCTACCACCCCCAGGAAGGTCGTAGTCGACTTCTCCTCCCCCAACATCGCCAAAGACATGCACGTCGGTCACCTCCGTTCAACCATAATCGGCGAGTCAGTCTGCCGAATCCTCGAGTACACCCACCACCCAACCGACAGGGTTAATCATGTAGGAGACTGGGGGACTCAGTTCGGGATGCTCATACAGTATCTACTCGAGACGTTCCCGAAGATCGCAGAGGGGGATATGACTGGTGTAGACATCAAGGACCTCACGGCTTTCTACAAGGCCGCCAAGATAAAGTTCGACGAGGACGAGATTTTCAAGAAGGTCGCGCAGCAGAACGTCGTAAAGCTTCAGGGGGGAGACGAGCAGTGCAGGAAGATATGGCAGCTGCTCTGCGACATTAGCCGCAACGAATTCGAGAAGGTCTACAAGAGGCTCGGCGTCACGGTGACTGAGTGCGGAGAGTCCTTCTACAACGAGATGATCCCAGGAGTCATCGAGGAGCTGACCTCGCTTAACATGGTCGTGCCGGACGGAGGGGCCAAGTGCATCTTCGTCCCCGAGTACCGAATCCCGTTAATGGTGCAGAAGTCGGACGGAGGATTCGGCTACGACAGCACAGACATGGCGGCCATAAGCTACAGGCTGAGGAAGCTCCAGGCAGGGCAAGTTGTTTACATCACCGACTTCACACAGTCGGATCACTTCATGATGATCTTCGACGCGGCGAAGAAGGCGGGGTGGTGGAACACCACCAGCCACAAAATCACCCACATCGGCTTCGGCACCGTTTGCGGAGAGGACGGCAAGAGGTTCAAGACGAGGAGCGGAGACACCGTTAGGTTGGTCGACTTGTTAGACGAGAGCGTGAGGAGGATGGAGGAGAGCCTGCTGGAGAGGAACAAGGAGGGCAAGGGGAGCATCCCCGAGGGGGAGATCAGGTCGACGGCGGAAAAGATCGGCTACGGAGCCATCAAGTACTTCGACCTGTCGAGGAACCCCACCTCCAACTACATCTTCAGCTACGACGCGATGTTGGACACCAGGGGTAACACCGGCGTCTACCTCATGTTCGCCAAGGCCCGCCTCGGAAGCATCATCAACAAGGCCCGCGAGGCCGGCGTCGATGTCGCTGACTTGGAGAAGGCCGGAGGCCTGGAACTGGACCTGGGGCACGTCACCGAGAGGTCCCTCGCCATTGAGATATTGAAGTTCCCCGACGTCCTCGAGAACGTGCTGGAGGCCCTCGCCCCCCACAAGGTCTGCGAGTACCTCTACAACATGTCCCTGGTCGCCACCTCCTTCGTCACAGAGTGCAGGATCATGGAGAACGGCGTCCCCAACAAGTCCAGGCTCCTGCTCTGCAGCATCGCGGCTAATGTCATGCAGGCCTGCTTCCATCTGTTGAGCATTGAGTGCCCTGACAGGATTTAAAAAAAATTATAGTGGAATGATAAGGGTTTGTCCGTAAAATGTTTTTATTTTAGTCTTTTTTTTCTCTCCTTCTGATTATCTTACCCGCTATATCCACCGCGATCATTGAAATTCTGCTGCAGGCGAACCCAACAACTATTAAGAGTTGACTCACGAGCCGGTAATTCTCTCCAAATATAGGTCCAGGTGGCGAAAGCATGTAATTCAAGTTCAATAGGGACTTGAAGCACAGAGGCAGCACAATCGCGAAGTAAAATACGCCCATCGCAGAGGCAGACTGCAAGATGTACTTGACGAAATTTACCACTTCGCTTTTAAGCTTGTTCGTCTTCGTGCTGTAGTGGAGCAGGGTCTCGCTCTGCCCCTGCCATAAGTAGTAGAAGGGAGGGAGCAGGAGCAGACAGTGGCTGAACCAGAAGAATTCGACCTCTAGAAATCCGTTCAGGCCGGCCGTGTCTTTTGTTACAAAGACCGTAATAACCAACGCTTGGAACTGAGACAGGGCCTGGACTATGGCAGCCTTCACATTTGGAGATACGACGGGCAGCGAGAGGCAGAGATTCAACACCCACAGCACATTGCAGGGCATCACCATGAAGTAAATGTTGTTCGGAGAGTCGCTCGTCAGCTTATAGTACACGAGCAAGAACAAATTCACGACAGAAGACAGCGTGAGAATGAGGGGAGGCTTAATAGGATTAGTGACTCTCACTTTCTTGTTAGGCAAGAGGTAAATTGACGTGAAGGCGAGAAGGGCGTAGAAGGCAGTAACGAAGATCGTTTCTTGGGCATGTCGCTCTGTTTGTTGGTGAGGATGTTGGTGTTGGAAGTGTGGGGAGAGGAAATTAAAGAAAAAAACACAGTTCTCTCTCACCTGAACTTAAGTACCATGAACCAACATTATTTCGCTGGCCCTCAGGAAGGTCTGCACAGTAAACTGTGGGGTTCAAATAGCACACATGTCCGCCGAAGATATAGCTCCCCACAAGACTCTCAGATTCAATTCCTGGCGGGGGCTCGTCGACGAGGCGGCCATTAGACAAGCTGACGTAATAATCTGACAACACTGTGAATAACGAATTCATTACAACGACGGCAGGGAAGACAGCTAGAAGTTTTTCAGGCCAGTGTGGCGACCAAAAGGATTTCCAAGGATTTGGAGGGAAGAAGAAATATGAAACCTTATTTGAACCAGTGTTCTCAAATCGCGCTCAAACGGTGATTTTACAACTGTGACCTATCTGCACTTAACATTTATACTCAAGCGGTCGCCCAAATCAGCTCTGACGTCCCGTAAACCCCCCAAACACCCAACTCTGAATAGCTGCCTCCGCTGCTAGACATTTGAACAACCTCCGCCAATAAGCCATGCCATCGTCCGCCCCCGGCTCCCCCGCCGTGAACGTGGCTGAAATCAAGATTTCTGATCTCGGAGAGGACGTCGGCGTGACGGCCTACACGTCCACCACTCCAAAGTACCAAGCTTCCACTTCTGCGACGACCTCTTTAATTGACCATTCTGGAGCCTCAGCTGGCTTCCAACCCTTGTCGGACGATGATTCCGACGCTTTGTCTAACAACGAGGAGGAAGACGTGCTCTACCAGTCTATGGTTGACGCCGGCAACGAGGCGGTCGACTACATCAACCAGTCCTTTGGCGGCGCGGATGGTCCGGATGAGTCCATGGTTCGCATTGGCGAGGAGACGCATGGCGAGGAGAACGACGACGATCACGATCTTGATCACGACGACGACGACATCGACATCGACAACGCCAGCTCCAAGAACAAGGTGCCAGAGCTGAGGCAGAGTGCGTGTGACGTGCAGTTATCCAGGCTCAACTTGAGCAATGCGAGCGATAATGCGGAGTGGAGGTTGATGGAGAGTGACGATGAGAGCGAGGACGCCAGCATCGTCGCCACGCAGTCCCCCGCCAAGAGGACGCCCAACTCTTCCCCGCCCAAGGTCATCGCTGCCTCGACCAGGACGCCTCTCAAAACTCTAAGTGAGTCTGAAATTGTGGACGACGAGAATAGAGGTCTGAGAGGAACAGGATGGAAGCAAGTCCCCGCTGCCACCACGACCGCCACCACCACCAACTCCATCTCCAACACCGACACCACCACCAACACCGACAACATCGCTGACAACACGGACAATGCCGACACCAACGCGTGTGAAAACAACAAAACTCCAGAGAGCGACGAGTGGCGCCTGGCGAAGACCCCGGAGGGCAAGACTTACTACTACAACCGCAGGACCCGCGAATCCTCTTGGAAGCTTCCCTCGGGAGCCACACCGACGCCGTCGAAGAGCGGGATCTACTCCGTCCCAAGGACCGAGGGGAAACAGGTGACCAAGCCGAAAGCGCACCTAAAGGCCGACGAAGACTACAACAACCAGCAGGCCTCGCCTGCGAGGGGTTACGACAGTCGCATCTCGTCCATCGTCACGCCGAGCCGCAACCCGAGCATGAAGTCCGAGAGTCCCATGACTCAGATGACTCCTGACGGGGAGGATCCACAAGACCGCCAAAGAAAGGCGCAGGACAGGAAGGAGGCGAGGGATAGGGCCAGGGCCAACCTCAACCTCAGCCAGTCGAAAACCGAGAGCTTTGCAAATGAGACGCTGAACGGCACCACTCTGACCACCGCCGAGGCCCAGTACAACAACAGCTACATGACCTCAAGTAATAACAATGCCTCGGCGACGTCCACCACGAAGAAAAAGATGATCTCCATGTCCAGGGCGGAGTCGAGCGCAAAGTCCGCCAACGAAGTCCTCGAGAAATCGCACATCTACGAGCAGCTCGACAAGACCTTCACCTCCGACCTGAACAACAGCTCCTTCCCTTCATCGACAACGAATCAGCAGCCGCAGCCGCAGCAGCAGCAGCAACAACAGCAACAACAGCAACAACAACAACAGCAACAATCACAACAAGAACCCCAAGAAACCAGCCGCACCAAGTCAACAACACGTAAGGCCGCCCCTCCAGCCTCCGTATCCAGTACCCCGATTTCGCCCCCTCCTCCGCTCGTTCACAATGTTAGCCGCAGGCGCCTCTTCGACGAGAATGCCGCCGCCACTCAGTGCGTCTTCTGCGTCTACTGCGGCCACCAAACACCGCCAGCTCTCCTGAACAGTCACATGAGCGAGTGCTTCGTCTTCCAGAGGACTTGGCAGGCCGAGAACGGAACCCAGAAGCAGGTCGAGGGCGCCATTATGAGGGCGTGGGGGATGAACCTCGTCAAGGACAAGAAGCAAGAGAAGAAGAGCCCGCCGAAGAAGAAGAGCATGCTGCCCGATGTCGTCAGGAGGAAGGGAAAGCAGAAGGTCGACATGAAAGCTCTGAACAAGGGCACGGGCGCGGCTGCCGCGGTAGTCTCTCCGGACCAGCAGCAGGCGAAGGCGGGTGGGGCCCTGTTCGTCTGCCCCGGCTGCGGAGACGACTCCTGTAAATCTAGAGAGGAACTCCTAGCGCATTTGAGGTCCTGCGCGGCGAAGATCGAGGAGACCAGCCTCCCAGACAACAAATTCCAGGGCAGGGCCAAGGCCGGACAAGTCTGCCCCTGGTGCGCTCAGCCAGTTATCAAGCTTAGCAACCACTTGGCCAGATGCAGGCAGGCGAAGAAGGCCAGAGAAAAGAAACAGGGAGGAATCCTACCCGGAAGCGACGGAATCATGTCGATGACGATGTAAAAATTAACAAACCAGCGCCCTTCTTTTGATACAAAACATTTCACGCATTCTATTTTCTTTATCGCTTCGCTTTCCTCATCTTACAACATAGTCCTTCGTTCCTCCAACTCCTTCCACGATCTTTTTAATATGCGCCTTGGCGAGGAACTGTGACGAGCGGCGCGACGAGTTAGAACAAAGTAAACGTCATTGTCGCTGCTCCGCTCCTCGGTCTCTTCTCACCTGCTTCCTCGCTAGCTTCCTAGTCTCCTTCAACATCTCATCCAAATTTATGCTCCCGTTTATCAACGCCCTATCAAGGTAATAGAGGGTGTCGTCGATAGCCGCGACGGTCGCGCAGAGGGACAGCATCTTGGACGAGTTAGGGTCGATGCCGGTTATGAGGGAGTCGGGGTCGAGGGAGTCCTTGTTGGACATTTCGTCGGATATCTTCTTTATGGTCTGGGTGAGTTGGTTGTTCTTCTCCTTGGTCTCATCTATGGCGGCGGTCAAATTCTCCTTTATCCTGCGGAGGTTCATGTGCTGCTTTGATATTTCGTCTGTCGCAGCGAACGAAGGCAACGGGGTTAAAAAAAGAAATAAAGCAGCGCACGTCGTCGTCAAATATCCAGTACGAACGGTGCGAACGAGCCGCGCACTCTCACCTTGGCTGCTGCTCAGCTTTGTCTGCAGGGCGAGGTCGCTCTGCATCTCCTTCCTTGCGTCGTTGTAGAAGTCCTGCAGCTCTCCCTGAATCTTCACCGTCAGCTTCTCGAGGTTGGTGGTGCCAGAGGCCTTGTAGGAGGGCTCCTTCGTCAGCGTGCTGTAGGAAGGAGGGGGGGGCGTGGGTCGCGAGGACGAGGCTGCCGAAGCGTTGTAAGAGGTGGAGGACGAAGAAGAAGCCACGGAGTTGTAGCTGGGAGGCTGGGGGGGGTGGTAAGGCTGAGAGGCGGGCCTGGCGTACACGGGGGGATCCTCCCCGAATATCTGGCTCAGGCCCTGGCACATCTCTATCAGAGTGCTCCTGGAGCCCCACTTGTGCAGGTAAGGCATGTAGCAGAGGCCCTCCCTATCGACGTGCCTGTGCCCCTGCGCGAGCGCGAGCATTGAGATTGGGTTAGATCAGGCAATGCAGCCGGCGAGGAGCGAAGAGAAAGACAACGTCTGTCTTCTAACGTCGTCTCCTTACTCTTACCTCCTTGAGCGCCATGGACTTGGTGGGGCGCACGTAGACGAGAGGAGGAGTGGAAGGGTACGTCAACGGCAGGTACACATCGACGGGAATATTGTACTGGCTGCCCTTGAAGAACATAGCTATGGTGCCGCTCAGCGTGAGGAGGAGGGTAGCCGTCCCCTGCTGGACGGAGAAGAGCTCCTGCGCAGAGGGCTGGAGGGAACGGTATATTTGTAGAAGTGTGTTGACATCTTTGACGATTTTAGGCTTTATCTGAGCATTGTAGGGCAGCTGTGACACCAGGCTGAGAGGTTTTAGGTTTTAGGGAGAAGAGGGTTAGTAGTACAGGGGTTAGGGTCGGCGGTCGGCTCAAAGAGGGAACCCCCGATTCCCACGAGCACTAAAATGTTTATAGCTCGTTCACACAAACTGATTAGGACAACGGAAGATGCACACAACTGTTCCACCACCATGACCGCTGCGTATGCTGTAACGCACCTCTGCACACTCATGGCGCTGAAAAAAGCAAATATTCCGTCCCAAATCCCTCAAACTTACCAAAATAGAATAGAGGATCACAACCAAACGCTTTGACGCGGCTTGGACGCAATGGTGAGCCCCTGATAATATCTGTATATTGGAGCGATAAAGTTCTGCGTGTCTGAACGCTTCGTGGGGGAGCAGTCAAGTCAGGTCGTCAAAGGAAGTCGTCTGCCTCTTCTTCTCTCTGTCATTGGTGATCGTTTAAGCGTATAACGCTACCGCTGAGTGCGCGCGCAACGGCAACGAACTGTCGAGGGTCCCTCTATTAGAAAGGCTCTTCCTTAATTTGATGTAGATAGAGAAAGCAATAGTAGTTAGTGCAGCGATCGGACCATCACCCTCCTTCGTTTGCTTCAATTGTTGCCAACACCCAGCGGCGCCAGCGTTAAAAGCTAGTTTCCTCCTTTTTCTCATCACCTTCACTAACGAATATCCCCGACACGTCCTTCGCCACCGCCCCACACCACACCTCCAACCGCAGTCAAACAATAACTCCGGCAAGCCCGGCAGCGCCATGCCGACCCCTCCCGACTTTATCCAGAACTGGAACCAAGAAGACGACCTCCTCTCCTACTTCCTCTCCGGAGAAGGCGGCGCCACCGGGCTGACCCCTCCCATGCCCGTCTTCACCCCCGAGGGCGGGCAGGTCCCCCAGGGTTACCAGGGTCCTCCTGCGACTTCCGTCCAGGCTCAGATGAGCGCGCAGATGCAGGCTCAGATGATGAACCCGACCTCCATGGGACCTCCCATGGGCATGGTCAACCCTTCCCGGAAGGCCGACAAGCCCAAGCCCGAGTCATTCAACGACGCCGTCGCGGCCGCTGGCAAGCGGAACCAGCGCAGCCGAAAAAAATCAGAGAAGGCAGCGGCGCAAGAGGAGGACTGGGAGGAGGTGAGCGGCGATAAGCCAAAGCTACGAGAGGAGCGAATGCACAGTATTTCGCTAGCAACTGCTTGTAGCTGGTCTCCGCACTACCTCCGCTACTTAATTCTAACTCGTCGCTTTGCTTCGCTCATCGCAGGAGGAGGACGCGTACCAGAAGACTCCCATGATGAACCACTACGGCGGCGGCATGCCCATGCAGGGCCAGGTCAGCGCCAGCAACGACCACGTCAAGTGGATCAATCAAATCAACCAGCAAATTCAGAGAGGGCAGCACAATATCCCCACCCCCCCGACCTTCATGGACGGGATGCCCGTCCTGAGCTCCGACCAAACTATAGACAGGTACGGGGCCATGAACGGGCCGGGAGGAGTTTCCATAACCCCGAACCAGCCCATGGGCTACCCCAGTCAGCCCATGGGAATACCCGGCGTCACCGTCGAGGGCTACAACGCTCATATCGGGAACATGAGCTCGAGCCACCCCGGGCAGGAGTACGGGGCTGACTACTACGATAATAACAATTTCGGTTCCCAAGGGGACAGGATGGGACAGATGGGTAGAAGCGCGCCAGGGCCCAACCACATGATGGGTCGAAGCCCCACGGACGACGGGGGCGGGCAGCAGACAGCCGACGAGAGGAGGGCCCGCAGGCTCGCCAGGAACAGGGAGAGCGCCAGGCAGAGCAGGAGGAGGAAGAAGGAGTACCTGGCCCTGCTGAGCGAGAAGGTGGCGTCCCTCAACGACGAGATCGACAAGCTGAGGCAGACGCACCTGGGCCATGCGGTGAAGCAGCTGGAGGCGGTGAAGCAGGGGTACATATCCGAGCTCGGTCAGGCCGGGGAGGACGGCGGTAGAATACAAACAATTATGAAGAAGTTGTGGGACAACACGAGCCCCAACTGCGAGGAGAGGAAGGAGTCAACCGCGTTCCAGTGGAGAACGGCGTCGAACATCCTGCTGCCCTCTCACAGGAAGTTCATTATTTGGCTCGCGAACCAGGAGGACCTGTTCTTCAAAAAGAACAAGAGGTGAGGATGGGGGGTGGGGAGAGCGACAACGAGGAGCGAAGCGACGAGATGGGAATATGCCATCGATATTTTGTACTAACCCGCAGCTTCGCTCGCCATTCCTCCCTACGATCGTCGCAGCACCGCGAACGAGCGAGTCTCGAGCAAGCAGCTCGGGGAGAGACTGACCAACGACGGCAAAGGGGGAAAGATCGAGGGGACTACTAATTTCTGGCCCCTCTTCTGCTACGACATCAGCTTCTCGTACGACCAGGAGGAGAGGCTGGTCGCAGCGCTGAAGCAGCGCCTGAAGGTAACGCACAGGGAGAAGCTCCAGGCGGCGGAGAAACTCGTAGACAGGACCGGCGACGCCATCACAACCTTGATGGAGCAGACGGATAGGCACCACGAGGAGGCCCTCTTCGACATCCTTACGCCGCAGCAGGCCGCCAAGTACAAATCTTACATGCAGCAGCAGCGCCCAAGAATCAAGGAGGCGTTCGCGACCGTAGGAATTATAGCCGAAGAGGAGAAGCAGAAGGTTTTCGCCGAGCTCGAAAAGGCCCTCAAGGACATCAGCGTCAGCGAGCACAAGAAGGAGGAGGAGGCTGGCGTGGTCCTCGAGGTCGCCACCGCCGAGACGAAGATCATGAAAAAACTTTTGAACAAGCTCACGGAGATCACGGGTTAGATGTTAAAAACGAGTTGAAAGGCAATAGACGTTTATAAAACTTAACTCACGGCACCTTTTCCATTATTATAAAATACGGCTTGGTTTTTTGATTCTTCTCATTTCAGCAGCAGTTCAACGATCAACGGACGAAGATAGGCTGCGCTGGACCCGGCGAATAACGAAATCACGAAGTTCACGATTTCTTCACGCTCCTTTTCTTTCCCTTTGTCTATGAATCTTGCTTCGCCTTCGACTTCGCCGCTTTAGGAGCCTTCTTCGCCTTGGTGGCCGCCTTCTTCTTGGCGGCAGGCTTCTTGGCTGGAGCCTTCTTCGCCTTAGCGCTCTTGGCCTTGGGTGCGGGCTTCTTCTTGGGGACATCCTTTTTCGTGGCCCGAGCCTTCTTCGGCTTAGCGAGAGGCGTAGAAACCTCAATGTACTTAGCACGACGGCTCTCCGTCTCTCGCGCCCTTTTCTTCGCCATCGGCGTACGGACTTTCTTCGTTGACACTTTTTTGCTAACTTTCTTGGGCATTTTGGAGGGTTTTTTTTTTAAATAAGTTCAAACTTTTCATCTCCAACAAAATCTTTGAAAGTAAAGATAGTCAATTTGTTCACTTTCCAACAAGTCACCTTAACCCCTAAGCAGCCCACATTTCCAAATCCCCACCCACCTCCCTTCCTTACCCCCCCTTATCCCTACTCCAAACACCCCGCTCCACACCATCGCCCCCCCCCCGCTCTCACTTCACCCTCCCGAACAACCCCTTCTTCTTCTCCTCCCCTTTGACCGTGCTCACGAGCGGCTCGAATTCCGTTTGAGACGAGGTCTTTCCGCCTGCACTGTTCCCCTTGCTCTTGGGCTTCCTCTTCTTCTTCATGACGGCCCTGCTGGTCTGCACGTGGGTGATCTTTCCGTCCCCTCCGCCCCCCCCCTCCAGGGGCTGCTCGCTCCCCGAGGTTCCACTCATCCTTCCTGCAGACCTTGCGCCCATCATCCCGGGCATACCCACCGCCCCAGCGGGCCCCGGCCCCCTTCCTCCGAGCATGGCTTTCATATCCATGCCCGCTAGGCCGCCGGCGAGCTTGCCGATGTTCTTGCTAGTCCTGCCAACGGTGGCAGCAGAAGCTCTAGTGCTCTCGGTGTCTCGCTCGCTCGCGGTGCCCAGGGTAATGTCGCCCTTGCTGCTGATCGAAGACCCGCGCTCTGTCCCCTCTGAGATGTCCGAGGGAAGGTTCTGCAGGGCCTTGATGTTGGAGGGAATTTCCAGCACTTCCTTGCTGCGCTTTCTCGCCGGAGGGGGCTCCTCGTCCATCACGCTCGGCGCTTCGCTCCCCGTTGACGTAATAGAGGAGGCCATAGACGAGCGCATTCCACCACCTCCGGCTATTTTGGCGTCGATATTGGCTGTGCTCTCCTTCATCTTGGCAATGCGTTCGGCTATCGAGGGCGAAGCAGAGCTGTGGCTTGGGCGGGCAGACGACGTGGACCTATTTTCACGGCCGTCGTCCTTCTTCTCTTGCAAGGCCTTGATCCTGTCCTGGATGCTTCCCCTGACAGGATGACTTTCCCCCTCCTGCTTGGCTTCTACGTCCTGGGCAGCCGCGGCGAGTTTCTCCCTGTTGTCCCTCTCGATCGATCTTCTTTTCATCGCCGCCACTCTCTCCGCGACGCTGCCCCTAGGCTTGGTCTGTGTATCATCTACTTCAGCCTTTGGAGACGCGGGCTCCTTTTTCCGCATGGCCGCAATGCGGTCCGCAACCGAAGAGGTTGGGCTAGAGACCCCAGGGGTGGTCGCAAGACGGTCCAAGTAAGTGCCGCGCTTCGTAGCCATCTTGCGCCCGCCCCTCGGGGACGGCTTGGGCGAACCAACACTGCTGACCGAGTTTGAACTCTGCCTTCCCGTGCCATCATCGCTACTTATAGTAGTTCGCCTTTGTCCTTGCTCAGTAGTTGCCCTCTTTCTAGCTATCGCCATCGGATTGTCCTCCTCAACTGACGTTCCACTGGAGTCCCGGAAAATTTCACCCGCATCAACCTTCTTCTCCAGGGCAGAGTCAATGACTCCGCCCTTAGAACTGAAGGAGCCCTCATCGTCAGATAGGTTGAGATCGTCCAGAGTCATTGACTTTCTAGCCGTCATTATCCCTCCAACCTTTGTTGGCACAGTGCTTGACCGTCTTCGCGATTCAGCAGAGGATTCTTTTTGCTGTTTCTCCTCTTTCATCAGTAGCTTGATGCCCTCATAGAGGCGCGAGATGATCTCACACTCCTTGATGAAAAGACGATTGGAAGGGGAGATGTCAACAGTGCCGTCGGCGCCAATGGGAGTATGCTCGCCTCCTGTGCCTCGAACGGACAAGCCCAAAGGCTTGCAAACCTCCTTGGCCTTCTGGTCAGTTCCATCTGCCGTTAAGTAAGGAATCTTGACGTGGACCGAAGCGCGCATTCCCGTGCCCAGATTGGAAGGGCAGGATGTGACATAGCCGTAGTCGTCGGACGTTGCAAACTCGATGCCTTCAATGCCCTCAACGACCTTCAGCATCGTGTTGAGCCTGTCAAACACCTCGTTCAGGCAGTAGCCTTTCTTCATGCACATGATCCTGAGCTGATCTTCCTCGCCGAACCAGATGATGCACTGCTTGTCGGCGGACTGCCAGCAGCCTCGGCCGTAGGGCCAGTCGGAGCTGATCCCGGCGGACTTCAGGAAAGGGTCGGCATCCATGTCCTTGAAGAGGACGTGGGCGTCGACGAGCTCTTGGTACTTGGCGTCAGAGATCTTGTTGGGGTTAGTCTCGCCCTTGCCGAAGTCAGGCGAGAGCGAGTAGACGGTGCCTCCGTAGTCCTTGTTCTTGATGAGGCTGTCGAAAGCCTTGAGCATGGTCTTCTCGAAGGAGATCCTTTCGGCTTGATCCATCTTGCCGGGCAAGTTGTACTGCTTGAGGTTCCTGCCGACTCGCACTCGCATGCTGAGCTCCTCTTGGAAGCCGATCTTTCTGACGTCCAGCACGCCGTTGTCGCCGATAGAGCTAGCGTCCCAGTCAGTGACGTGCTTCTTCTTGCCGGTCTCATCGCCGTGGTAGTCGCGGATGACAGCGTTGAAGAAGCCGCCGAACTTCTTGTAGTCGTCGGGCTGCATGGCGTAGCATCCGAGCCCGGAGTCCTCATTGTCAATGCCGGTCTGCACGCATCGGCGGAAGACCGCAAAGTCCTCACCGCGAAGTCCCTTACCCTCTGCAGAATTTAAGTATGGGATCAAATACTTGCAGCACCTGTTGTCAGGGAAGCGTGAAAGAATGTCAGTTGCCTTTTTAATGAGTTCCGCCTTGTCCTTGTCCTCCTGCTGTTTCTCTAAGACAGCGCTTCTAGCCGCTAGTCCTGTATCTTTACCCGCCCCAGCTAATGCCATGGCCACGTGAGATGTTCTCCGTCCTGACGTTTTTAGCGAAGCCTTCGGGGAGGTCGACTCGGGTCTGCCTGGAGAGCCGGTCTTCGCCATCGCCAGGGCAACATGAGAAGTCCTGCGTCCTCCGCTTGATCCGCTAGATGTTCTACCTCCTATGGTAAGTGGACTATTGCTCGCACCAGGGGCGGGGGGAGGCTTGTCGTGATTCTGTGGGGCGGCAAAAAATAAGTGGCATTAGATTCCAGTACCTCCGTCCACCCTCCCCAGTTGACCCGTCCTCCCAGCGAACGCTGCATTCTACTCACCAAGGTAAACCTTTTCTTCGCCATACCCACAGACTTCGCCGCCTCCGATTTCTCGGCAGCAGGCGGACTAAGCTTCGGCTCGGGGCAGATTGGCGCAGGAACACGTTTGCCCGCTGGATCCACATGGTTAAGGGTAAACCTTTTCTTCATCCCTAATCCTGATCCTGACGCTGTTCTCCCCTTGGGGCTATTCTCCGACGCGGAGACCCTCTTTTCCTTCGTCAGGTTCATGGCCGCAATCCTCTCCTTGATCGACATCGGACGGGCGGGCTCATCACTCATCTTCACCTAAGATAAGGACCCCAACTGAGCGGAGGTCTCACCCCGGATGATATCTGATAACCGATCAGGCACTTTTGTACTTGTCGTCGGCGGGGGGCGACCTGGAGTTTATCCCGCAGGAAAGCTGATAGCAAGTTCTGTGTGTGCGCTAGATTCGCTCTATATCCAACGTGTTTGGGCGAAAAAATCTTTCTAATATCCTGTGATCCTTTCACAGCAAAAAGAGGAGCCAAAGTCCCTGAAGACCAACTTCAGAAAGCACCGGATTTGGCGTCCCCGTTATATTTTTCGCAAGCTTGATAGCCAACATACCGCTAAGACCCAGTTCTAGCATCTGCCGTTGACTGCTTTCCAGCAACGACCTGAACTAGTATTCCCTCCCTAGCAGGACCGATCCAGTTTTGAGTTTTTATAACAGCTGAACGCCGAACAGGAAGCAGCATCGTCCTCCCTGCAGATACACCCTCCCTCCCTATATCCCGACCTTGCCCTCCTCGACGAAATTTCTTCAAAATGCCACCTCCGACCATACCCTCCCTTAACCTCACTCCGATTCTGTCCAAACAGACCGTCCCGCAGTCCCCGACTTCCTCGGCCCCCGCAAAAGAACCTTCGAAATCTGGCAGTCAGCCCCCATCTCCGGGATCCACCCTTCGGGCCATAAATTTTCCGTACCTGAAATGCTCGCAAATAGGTTCGGGCTCCTTCGGTGAGGTTCACTTGTCTTTGAATAATCTGACGGGCGAGATGATGGCGATGAAGGAGTTCAACCCCCACCTTAGCAAGAGCGGGGCCAGTACCTTCCAGCGGGAGATCGGTATCGTCAGCAAACTGAGGCACCCGCACGTTGTGGGGTATCTCGGCTGTTGCGTGTACAACGGTTCGCTGCGAATATTTATGGAATATTGCCCCACTGGTTCGCTCCGAGACTTGCTCAACGACTTTGGCGAACTCAACCACGACACGACCGCGGGCTTCACGAGGCAGATGCTGCTGGGCTTGAGTTTTCTGCATCACTGTGGGGTTGCTCATAGGGACGTGAAGGGAGCTAATGTCTTGGTCGTCGTAGACACCCTTAAGCAAGTCGGGAAGAGCGGCAATTTAGACAGTGTCACCTTGAAATTGGCGGATTTTGGCAGTGCTCGGGACCTCTACACCGAGGAGAGCGGGTCCTTGCACACATCGAGGCAAACCTCGGCGGTTGGGCCCGGGACACCTCTATGGAGCGCTCCGGAGGTCATCAGGAACGAGGCGAGGACGTCGCTAGATTGGCAAAGGGCAGACGTATGGAGTCTCGGGTGCGTCACGCTGGAAATGCTAACGGCCGAAAATCCTTTCATTTCAAACTTTGCCAATGCTCAGCAAGCGCTTTACCACATAGCGAATCCGACGTCAGTCCTTCCCCTTCCAACCAATCTGACGGCCACATCGAAAGACTTTCTGCATTCCTGCTTCGAGAGGGATACGAACGGAAGGCTTACTCCATCTCAGATCCTTCACCACCCGTACGTCGCACGGGATCACGTCCCGCCTTCCAGCAAACCAAAGAGCTACCAGACGTCGCCGTCTTCGCTAGGTACTCCGCCCCTTCACCTCCGCAAGAAAAGCGCCGAATCGCGACCGTCGCCTAACCAGGCTTATCAATCTCACTCTTCAATGTCGAGTGCCTCGCAGCTGTCATCTAACACTGGGCAGTGGACGAGTTCGAGGAAGACTCCGCCCGTGTCGCCAGGAACTCACACTGGAGTCAGTGTCGGAGTGAACAGCCACAACTTTCTGAAGCCCATAAGCTCAAGAATATCTTCGTCATCAGCTGCGAGCCCGATCGCTCCCAGTCCTCCCACTTCTCTCATGAATGTGTTGGACAGCCTCGAAATCGATGGCAACGGCAAAAAAAACCGCGAGGGCAGGCGAAAGAAGAAGAAAGATTACGAGGAGGAAAGGAGGCAGGCCAGAAAAGAAAGAAGGATGAAGAAAAAGCGAGGGGCCTCTATGTCCTCGGGGATGTCGAGTCCCTCCTCTTCGAACAACAACAGTCCGGCAGTCAGCATGAGTCCGAGCCTGCTCAATGCGCCCCCTTTCGCGTCAGGGCACATGGTTGAGAGAAGCAAGAGCCAATCCCCAAATGCCGGGAAAGGAGTGCAAGAATTCCAAAATCAGCAGCTTGATTTCATGTCGAAGCTGACCATTTCTGGCAGGACTACTTCTCCAACACAGCAGATAGCTGCGTCGCCGACGACAAAAGAGTCTCCTCGAGTGAAGTCGTTTAGGAGGAAGTTCCCGTCCGCGTCAAAGCTCAGTAGTGACGCAAGCCCCGAGGTGAAGAGCTCTATTTCTCCCGTCGCACTTGAGGATAAGTTGGACCAGGTGCTGGAGGCGGAAGTGGAAGGAAAAGCCCCCGATTTACAGCTGACCGTTCCGTCCCAAGCAGCGTCGATAGCGAAGATGTGGCTCGATCAGGCGCGCTACGCGATCCAGTACTATCAGAGCTGGGAGGAAACTTGGGCGTCTTGGACACCGGAACAGCAGCAAGAATACTACTCTCAGTATTACGCAGCGCAAGGCTACGACATGAACCAATATGGATATGGGTGGGAGCAGGAGGGCCAGCAGGACTATTTTGACGTCTACGACTACGGCTACGATTGGGGGGACGGAGGGGGGGACAACTACGACTGGGCTGAGCAGGGCGATCAAGATCAGGGAGGCTGGTATGTTGAAGGAGCTGAAGGGGCTGGAGGCGGCGCCGACGAAGTGAAGGACGACAACTGGGAAGGAGTTCAAATATACGAGGATACGGAGATGGAAGCGGCGACTTGTCGAATAGAGGACATTGACGAAGGGTGGAATACTAACAGATCAGGGGAAAGCAAAGATGTTAAGGGCGAGGTGGACCGTCCGACCTCTCCTCTCTCTGATGGAGGCGACACCGTTTCATCAGCGCTTCCACCGGTGCCGACGATAGTTCGAGCTGCGGCCACATTCCAGCCCGCTGATGCTACTGAATTGGAATTCGCCACCGACGATCTCATCGCTGTGACGAATGAGGATGCTAGCGGCTGGTGGTACGGCTTTGTGATTCCTCAAGGCTTCGATTTGTACGGAGAGGGGGCGGAGATGCCGAAAGAAGGCGGAGAAATAAAAGGAGGCTGGTTTCCCATGACCTTCGTGGACCGAATTGATTGAAATAACGATAAATATAAATATATATGATTTAGGGGGCTACGTGCAGCAGCATGTAGAAAGCGAGCATCGTGTAGTGGTCTCTATTGTTGGTTCTCTTCGTCCATCGTGGCGAAGAGCTCCTCTAGTTCCTCGGAGCTTGCAACCCCCCAACCACCCGAGGGCCTCTTGGACACGAACTTGGCGAGCAAACCTTTGTGAGAAAGGGCGTAACTGTCGGCGTGAATTTCCTTTGCGGCCTTGATGCTCTTCCCCTTCTGGATTGCGGAGAGAATTTCGGCGCCGCGGAGGAGCACGGGTCTCTCTAGACCAGCCATCTTGGCGCAGAGCAGCCCGTCGGAGCTACTCGCGACGCCCTTTTCAAGTTTGAACAGGGGGACCGCGTCCTCCTCTTCGGTCTCGGGGACGTGGACGCCCATCTTGTAAACTTGAACGCCGCCCCTGTTAGAGGCGAGAAGGTCCAGGCTGAATAGCTCGAGGAAGTGCGTCGTGCATACTACTCTGCACTGCAAGTTCGAAAGCTGGTCAATCGCCGCGGCGAGGACTGACATTCCGCTGGCAGGGGTGCTGCCCTTGCCAAACTCGTCAATCAGGATGAGGCTATTGGCATTTTTGTTGGAGAGTTAGAATTCGAATCTGACAATGGGAATTGAAACACAGGGGAACCGGAGTCTATTGATTTACCGTCGGCTCACCTCTTTTTTGTGGCCTGGTTATTATCATGGTGCCAATGTTAGATATATAAATGAAATGGGAAATTTTATGAAATGAAAGTGGAAGTACAAGACGGGTGCCGTATTATATTTTTTGAGCTAACTCACTCACCTGCCTCAGCATCTGGCCGACTTGCGTCAGGTCGATCTGGAAGGTGCTTTGGGGAACGGCACACGTCTCGACACTTGCAATCCTCACCAGGATTTGGTCTACAATCGCGATCTTTGCCTTGTCGCAGGGGACGAAGGATCCTATCTGAGCGAGGTAGACGAGTACTCCGACCATTGTCATGTAGCAGGACTTCCCGGAGAAGTTCGGGCCCGTAACCATCGCAATCGGGGCGGAGCTTGTCATTTCTACGTCGTTGGCGATGAAGCGGTGCTCCGTCACGAGCTCCTGCAAGGGGGACCTTCCGTTCTCCACTTTGATGCTGTTGCTGCCGTCGTCGACGACCTCGGGCCTGGAGAAGTTTAGCTCTGCGGCGACGTTGGCGAAGGCCATGACGCAGTCCAATTCCGAGAGGGAATGAAAGGTGCTGCGGAGGGAGAGGTCAAAGTCGAGGATCTCCTCCTCCAGCTCCGTCGCGATGAGGGCTTCCGTGTCCTTTATGAGTGCGTCGAGGTCGCCCTCTTGGTCGTCCAGCGTGTACATCTCCGAAGTCTTGAAGTAGTGCGTTCCTTCGCCCTCGAACGTGAAAACGAATTCGGAGGGGATGTTCTGCGGGTTGATTAGCGAGACTAGGAACCCAACTTGGGGGAAGAAAATCACCTGGAGCTCCCCGATTTCGGGGTAGCGCTGACTGCGACGAGCGTGACGTGGTGGGGAGGCGTTAGAATAGGAACTGGAATTGGGTGGTGGTGGTGGTAGCGGTGGTGGCGGTGTTGATTTCTAGGCGAGCGCAGGAAATCCAGTCGACTGTTATCTCACCTGATGGACATGCCTACGCGAGACAAAAGCTCATCCAGGTCGTCGAATCGCTGCTTGGCGTTGTCGAGGTCGACCGAGAAGCCGTCGTTGATGGCGATTTGGTTGATTTCCCTCGTGAATTCCTCGTCGATGGTGTCTTGGATGCGCTTGGAGACGTTGGCGAGGCCCTCAAGATCGGTCGGGCCCAGGATCTTTTCGATGAAGGAGACGTGCTCGGGGTTGCCGAGAGCGACCGTCGTGGCGTCGCCTCGAAGGATCGCTATGATCGACATGGCCGCGTCCACCCCCTTTCGGAGAACCCCAAAGTCCGTGGGCTTCGTCAAACACTTCTGCATCCGCATTAGGATGCTCGGAATGTCGCTGATGGACGAGAAGAGCTTGGCCACCGTCATCATAACGGCGCCCATGTCAGGTTTCATGAGGAGGGTGCAGCCCGCTTGGCGGAGCTTGATTTCGCGGAGGGACGTCAGAGGACGGAGCATCCACTGCCGGAGGCACTTGCTCCCGAGCTTGGACGAGCACCGGTTGAGGAGAGAATAGAGCGAGAAGCCCTCCTTCGACTGTCCGAGGCCCTTGGCGATGAGGGGATGCCTCTCCTCGCTGAAAATGTGGAGCGCTCGCAGCGTCAGCGGCGTCACCTTCATGTACTGAGACGCGGACGACGGCTTGATGCCGAGGACGCTGACGACCTGATTCTGGTCCATGCTGAACAGTGTGGACTGGAGGTATGCGAGGAGGCCGCCGAGGGCGCGAATTTGGGTGGGAGCGTCGAAGTCCACCACGGTGGAAAGAGAGTGAAAGCTGGTGGCGGCGTAGCTGGAGCTGTGGCCATCTGGGCCGCCGCCGCCGCCGGCGGCGGCGGAATTGCCGCGGAGAGGAGAAGGAAACGAGACTGCGTTTTTGGCGAGGCTCTCAACGCTCTGTTGTTTGGAGAGCTCCTTGACGCGGAGCTTCTCCGTGATGAGCAGCCGGCTCGCCCTCAAATCGTACGCGCTCGACTTGAGGACTTTGTACTGCAACGTAGGCTTAGGCGGCGGCGGCGGAGGGCCGTTTTCAGGGTCGTTGGGCGCGGGGGGGTCGGGGTTGGGGTTGGGGGGGGCCTGGGCGGCCTCGTCGCCACCTGAAACGGCAATCAGCAACCCGAGGAGGGGGCCGTTCGTGGCGATCCTGTTGGAGACCAGCACGACGTTGGGATCCTCCACGGCGCTGCGGAAGCTCGCGATCACCAGGTCAGTGTCGTGCCCAAACGAGGCCGATGTCTCCAAGTGGATCACGCCCGACTCCTCAGAATAATAAGCGAAAGAAATAGTCTCGCCTTCCTCGTAAACAGAGAGGGCCCTTAGACCGGCGTCAAGATTCGGAGCGAGGCCATCGTCGTTGTCGCCGTTGTCGTCCATATCGCCCACGGACGCGCGGCCCTGGTGGTGGCGATGATCCATCAATTCTTTTGGTTGTCGGTGTCGGCGGCAGATCGAAGATTGTGAGCCCTGATGAGTCTCTGACGAGCTTCTGGAAAGATAAAAAAAAGTTATGACGGTTCCTAGTTTGTAGCAAGTAGTGTAGCTGGGCGAACACAATGAGAATCACGACAAAGGTATTTCTTCTCCTCATTCCATATGCCTGGAAAATAATAGAGGATTTACTCTTGAAACGCGCCTTTCTCACCCTGATACTCAAAACCAATGCCGCCGCACTACGAGCTGACGGGAGCCGCCGAAGACCCCACGAAATTTGCGCAGCAAACGTTGAATACAATCAAAGCAAGCCGATTCAAGAAAGGCGTTGGCGGGGACGACTCCGATGGCGAGCCGACTGCACTGGGAAGCGCCCTCGCTTCGATCCTTGACCTTGAGTTGTTGGGCTACCCTGCGTGGGTGGTCGTCGGTATAATAGCCTCAACGTCCATCTTGTTGTATTCTCTGTACCAGTTGACTTGTTTGGTGTGGTATCCCGGCCGTCCTACAAGGGCAGAGATCAGGCCCAACGTCACGCAGAGCATATTCTCGAACCCCAACATTTCCTTCGCCGACAGGGCGATCCAGTTCTTCTTCCCGCTGCTGCTGGCGGTGTCGGGACTGTGCTGGGAAGGGGAGGGGGACGAGAAAACAGGGCCGACACCTGAGATGATAGAGGCCGTGAGGAAGCAGGCGCAGGGTCTATCGGAAATGGGCTACAACCCCGTAGTCCCCGACATGAGCTACGAGGTGACCACCGTGAAGATAAAGAGCTGCGACGTTCTGCTGCACACTCCGGTCCCCTTCGACCCCTCTTTGAAATTTGAAAGGCTCCCGCCTTTGATCGTTTGGTGCCACGGGGGAGGACTGACGATCGGAGGGTCGAGGGACGCGTCCCTCGCCGACTTCATGAGGCTTCTGACGCAGCATAACATGTGCGCCGGAGACACCGTGCCCCCCATGTTCGCCTCGGTGAACTACAGGCTCGCGCCTGAGCACAAGTTTCCCGCTCCGATAGAAGACGTGTACGAGGTGCTCAAATTTTATGCCGAGGGCGTCGGAAAGACGCACTCGTCGATGCACGTCGCGGGGGTCTCCGCAGGAGCGTACTTGGCGCTGACGGCCATGAAACGAGCGGTCGAGGGAAACATAAAGATCGACTCTGTCTTTGCGCAGGAGCCAATGATGGAATTTACTGGAGAGCATGAGAGCGAGTTCGTTAACGCGTACACTAGAACTTGTCCCCCAAGGTGGCTCAAGTGGTGCTGGGACGTGTACAAGGAGGGAATCCAAGACTGCGACGTGTACACGGGTCTGAACGAGAGCGGGTGGTGGAAGAAGTTGGGAAAGAATAAAGATGCGCCTCGATTCGTCGTTTCGGTCGGCTCTGGCGATCCGATGTGCGGGGCGGCAGAGCGCCTCATCGGTTTCATGAAAGACGGCACAGGGCTAAATGTAGAGACGTTCAAGACAAGGGCGAGCCATGCGTGTGCGGTGTGTGATGGTGCAACCAGTGAAAAAATTGTCAACGCCTTTGCTGATAATATTTTTGGGGATCGAAAGGAGGCAGACGACACGGAAGACGAGGAGGACAGCGACGACTCCTTCGACGAATAGAAAAAACAAAAACAAATGAAATAAAATATATAACACCTAAACTCACTATTTAAGGTATTTCAACTTCTTTAGTATTAGTTCAACGAAGGCAGAATTCCGCCCTCCTTGTTGGATTTGCTGTTTACAATTTCATTCTCCATCTGTTTCACAACCTGGCGGAGCTCACTTATTCTTTTCTTGTTGATCTCAAGCTGCTGGATCGCCCCCGCGTCGCCGATGGAATTGCTGCTGCTCAACCTCGGCGACGTGGTGTTCGGCGTGTTGTCACGCTGCCTTCGAAGCTTGTAATCTCCCAACTTGGCGGCGAGCATCTGCTTCGTCATCTTGTTGGCGTCTCGTTGCTGACTGATCTCCTGGATGATCTGAATATTCGACTGCATAAGCGCAACGTTTATGCTCTTGTGGGCCTTGACGTCCTTCGCAAACTTGATCTTGAGGCTCTGGAGCGTCTTCTCGAGGAACTCGTGATGCCGAGCGTACTCGTCCTGTACGGCGTTGTCAACATCGTTCTTCTGCAATGTGGCGTTTTTCTGAACGTGTTGCTTGTACAGCTTGCTGATCTTCTCCTCCAGATCCTTGGGCGACTGGATAACCTGCGCACACTCGTGAAGCTCGCTCTTGCACCTTCTCATCAGGCTCTCCTGATCGCCGATTACCTTCCTCTGCCCGAGGATCTCCTTCTGCATGCTGTCGAGCTTCGCCCTAAGCTCGCCGATCATCAGATCAAGCTGGGCGTTGCTCTTGTGGTAAGTTTCGAGCTCCTTGTCCATGTCCTTGATCTGGCCCTTCATGTTGCTAATCTCAGTCTCCCTCGGCTCGATCTGGCGCTTCAGCTCCTTAATCTTGTAATCTAACACGAACTTGAACTTCTCGAGCTCTTGGTTCTTCTTCTTGAGCTCGTAGATTTTCTTCTCCTTCTCTCCGATCGTGTCGTCGCGGCTCTTAATCTCCCTCTTGTGCGCCTGAATCTCGCGCTCCAGGGCCTTGATCTGCTCGTGGAGCTCCTTCTCCTTTTCGAGTAGCAGCTTGATTTCCTCCTTCTGGTCCTCAATTTCCTTCTGCAGCACCGTGAACTTCTTCTTCATGATGCCGTTCTCTCCCTTGAACCTCAGCGTGGCCTCGCGCTCGGCCGCCAGCTGCTGGTCGTACTTTGCTCGCAGGTTCTGAATCTCCGTGTCGATGTCGTCCTCGAGCTGCATCTTGACTTCGTCGAACTCCCTCTGAAGGTCGCCCTTCTCCTCCTCGTACGTGATCCTCAACGACTTGTCCTCGTCGAGCTTCTGCTCGAAATCTTCTGTCAGCTCCGCCACGTACTTCTCGTGAGTTTGGATGAGCATGCGCTGCTGGTTCTCCCATCGGTCCTTTTGGAGGTCACGCTCGTGACACTGATGCTGGTACCGTTCGACCTCGCCCATGATCTTCTGCTGGTAGGACCCCTCCAGCTCCTGCAGCTGGTGCTGGTGCTTCTCGTCCATCTGCTTGAGGCGCTCCTCGTACTCCATCTCCATATCGTTCTTCTCCTCACTCAAGAGCTCGAATTTGTTCTTGTCCTGCTCGAGGTCCTGCGTGAACTTCTCCGTCTGCTCCTTGATCTTCTCGGTGTAGTTCATGTCCTTGAGCCTCAGCTGGTACTCGTTGTGGAGCGCAAGTTCGTCGACCTTGTTCTTGAGCTCTTGCATGAGCGCGTGTTTCTCCTCCAAATCACTCTTGGTGACCAGCACCTCCTCGCTCCAGGCCATGGCCCCGCTGTCGGTCTTGCCGCCGGTGAGGGACCTCTTGTCGCTCTTGTCCTTGACGCTAAACACGCACAGGTTTCCCACGTCGTCCGCCACGAACAAGAACTGGTCGTTGTGGGTGATCCTCATTCGGGTGACGGGGCCTCCGAGGCAGGGGTACTCGAGGTACTCTCCGCCAAGGGGGAAGGCATACGCCCTCACGCAGCCGGGTTTCCTGTCCACCGCAGTGACGGCAAACATGGCGTGCTGCGAGTGGGACAGGATAATCTGGCCCAGAGGCACGTCGGAGTCGCAGACGACCTTGGTGTTCATGTCCGGGAGCTCAAGCTGCCTGATCATCTTCTCGGAGCCGACCGCCCAGATGTGCTCGTTGTTGCCAATGGCGCAGTTGTACATGATGCCCTTCTGGACGAAGTCGCCAATTCTCGTACCCTTGGCGACGTTCCACAGGTAGACCGCGCCGTCCTGGCCGCAACTGATGAGCGTCGAGTCGTCGTCGCCCCAAGTTAGGCCCTTGACCTTGGAGTTGTGTCCCCTCATGTCCTGCACCTTCTCTCCGGTGTAGAAGTCGAAGATGCAGATGATGTTGCCGTTTACGGCTGCGAAGTACTGTCCGCCGTGGCTGAAGCAGCACTCCCTGCACATCTTAATGGACACCTCGCGGAAGGGCCTGATGTCGTCCATGAGGACGTTCATGAGCCTGAGCTTGTCGGCGAACCCTATCAAGAGGTGGAGGCCTGAAGGGTGGAAGGCCACAGACAGGGGGTCCTCGTTGAACTGCTTGAAGAACTCGAGCTTGAAATCCATGTAGTTCCAGATCCTCACAGTTTTATCCATGCCGGAAGTCACGGCAAGGGGCTTCCTAACGCACAGGTCCATGCCAGTGATGGCCCCGGGCCCGTGGAACTTGCACATGACGTCCTTGACGTCCTCGTTCTTCACGTTGTTGGGGTTGACCATGCTGCACTGCACGATCTGGTTGTCGCTGAGGACGGCGACGAGGGAGTCCTCGTTGGGGCTGAGAGACATGCTCATGATCTCGCTGTTGTGGTCGTTGACAGACCAGGTGCAGGAGCACTGGAACATGTCGGTGGCGCTCGCAGGCCTGTCCGTCACGAGGGAGTAGAGGCGGAAGGTGGCATTGGAGCAGCCCGCGATGAAGCCCTTGCTAACCGCGACCAACGACTCGATGCGGATGGGCCCGGAGAAGGAGGACGCGTCGCCGTCGCCTGAGGTGATGCCCATGTTCTTGGGGGACTGCGCAAGCTTGCAGAGCAGGGACGACTTCTCGTACACGAGGAGCTCGCCCTCGTCGGTTCCGACGACCAAGTGGTCCTCGGGCTGCTTCATCCAGACGTGGCAGAGCACGTTGGTGTCCGTCAGGGTGCTGCTCGGGATGACCCTGAGCTCGTTGTCCAGCACGCGGTAGAAACTGAGCCTGTCCTTGCCGCTGACGCACGCAACAGAGGCATCGAGGGGGCAGAAGGAGGTCTGGTAGAGAGGGAAGTTCTCCGACACCTGGACGTAGGAGAGCACCTTGGCCTTGTTCCAGTTCCAGCAGACGAGCGTCCAGTCCGGGGCGCCACCGAGCGTCAGCAGGAGCTGATTGTCCGCCGAGAAGGCCATATTGACGACCTCCTTCGTGGACCATTTATCGTAATGCAGGTTCTTGAACTTGCGGAGCGTTCGGATGTTGTAGACTGCGATGGCAGCGGTGTCGCCCTTCTCAGCGAGGGCAATGTATTTCTTATTGGGACAGAGGGCTACGCTGGAGATTCCGCTGGCCGATTCACGGCCGTGGATAAACTTTTGCCGTTTCTGCGGGGGGGGAAAGAGGGCGCGGGTGCGGACAGGGGTAAGCGGCGGGAGGCGGAGGGGCTGAATTTGGAGGATTGAAAGCTCGCGGGGAGGGGGGGTGCCGGGCAGGGGGTGTTCACCAGCCTTACTTACCTCCATCTGGTCGTAGAAGACGAGATTGTGACCAGCGACGTACGATATGACCGCGTCCTCGACGAAGTCGACGTTGTGCCTGGGAATAGAGAGCGGACGAGAGGTGAGATTGGTTTCGGGTTGAGAGACTGTTAGGTTTCGGTTTGGGGATTTGGGTTACCTGATCTCGCCATTGACGCCGAACATGAAGCGGTGCTGCAGCCCACTAGACATGGTTGCAAGGGGGGGGTCGTTGAGAAGTGGGAGAAAGTGGAGAAGCGAAAGGAAGGTGGAAGGGGAGTTGGAGTGAATTAAAGTGATTTTCAGGGTTTTGACCAGATATTTCAGTGGATAAAGAGGAGATATAAGCATGGCAACGGAACAAGACACAACCAATATCAACGACTCAGGCGCTGATGATGGGCAAAAGTTGCCCATCCCGCCCCCCCAAGGCGAAGCGCCCTCAGGTGGAGGAGAAAACACTGAAAAAGGTATGATTAGCTGACCTAGAGAATTCCATCGATCACCTATCTAACTCTTGTAATCACGGCATTGTTTAAAGGGGGGGTCGAGCTGAGGCCCCACATCAAGCGAGCAGAAAGCTTTAAAAAGAAGAATGTGCTGAAACGAACGGCATCCAGGGGTAGGGGAGCAGGGAGAGGAGCAGGACGGGGAGAAAATGCACGCGGGGTATGGAACAGAAGCAGTAGCCAATCGTCCGATAACCCAGTCGTCACATCTACATCTACAACGCTCACTGCACCCCCTCCGAACCCCCTTCCGACTCCTCTTCCGATTCCTCTTTCGAGTCCCCTTCAGACCCCCCTTCCGACCCCCCTTACGACTCCCCCTCCGACCCCCCTTCCGACTCCCCCTCCAACAGAAGTTCATGTCACCGAATGCGCAACAATTTACTCAATCCTCATGTCGTTAATCACAACTTTCAACACTGCCGTGTATGCTAAGTACGCGTTTGTGGCCGATAAAACAGAGAAAGAAAAGTTGTACTATTTCTGGGCTCAAATGATATTTCCGCTTTCCGTTACTGCCATGGGAATTTCATTTTGCCTGAAGCCGAGGCGAGAGGACCACCCGTACAAGATCTTTCTTTACGCCCAGTACGTTGTCTTAGCATATGGGACACAATTGCTATCTTTGATTGGCCAGGAATTCAGAACGACTTCAATTATTTGGACAAGCTTGCTTGGGTTTTTAATTTGGCCCACCCTTTTCATTTTCGCAGTGAAGACTCGTTCCCACTTAGCGGAGCTTTCCAACCCTGACCTCTCAAAGTTTCTCACCGAAGACGTCATAATGGGTGGGATGATCATAGGCCTAGGACAGCTCGTTTTCTTAATGTTCACAACCATCCAATGCGAGGGAAAAAAAGACGACTGGAAAGAGTGTGAGAGAACACTTTACAGTCAGTTCGCTTTAAGTGGAATTGTCGGGCTATACGTCATCATCAAAGTCGCTAGCGGCGTTGTGCCTGAGAAGATTCTCAAAAGGCATGTGATTTCCCGCAAGAATATCTTCGCTATGCGCCTGAACACCGAAGAGGCGGTGCAAGTCTTTGGCCTTTCGATCGCAGCTGCTTGTTCGATTTTTCTTTTGGGAAACTTCGGCGCGGAGGGAGAGTTTGATGACGATACTGATAAAAAATTAATTCTTTGCGTGGGAAGCGTGGGGGGGGGATGCCTCGCCGTCACGGGCGTGTGGAAGTGGGTCGTCATCAGGCAAGAGATGAGAAGAGGGGAGGAAGAGTCTGGGCAAGAGAATCTTGGCGAACCTCCTTCAGAAGTTTTCTTGACTGAGGGCTCCTCGTTCTGGTTTTACGCCGGAGTTTTGTCAACCACGTTGACAACTGGGCTTGCTGTTGCTGGTGCAATGCTGAGAGGTCAGGAGCATTTTTATGATGACGATGACGGGTGGGGGCACCGAGGCCAAGATTGCATGACATTCTTCATGGCCATCATGCCGATTAATTTGATCATATATGTTATTTCAATTGTCAGCCAACCGAGAAGAAGAAGTAAGGCATATATGTGGAAATTGCGTCTGTACTTCGCAAGTTTTGCTTACGTAAGTATTTCGGCTTGGGCCGTGTGGAATGTGCGACTAAGTGGATATGGGACTCTTGCTGCTCATACCGTTGGTGCAATGATGTTTACACTGCTTTTCCACTTTGTTCTGAAACTCAGAGCTTCGTTTGGTCGATTACAAGACAAAGATCTCGAGGCGTTTTTTACAGAAACGCTTCTCAGAAGTGGCGTCAAGGCCTTGTGTTCTGTCCTCTTCCTTTTCTTTAGGACGACGAAGTGCACGTTCAAAAGTGGGAGCGTCGGAGAATGTTTCAACAATGCTTTATGCACAAGTTTACTTTCCACCTGCATTGTTTTTTGGTGGCTCACATCGTGTATCAAGGCGAGTGTTAGGAGCGAGTGGCGGAACGATCTGAGCTTGTCGATCGGAAAGATTGCGAGGATGAGAGATATCTCCTTTCTACGCATGACACAAGGTTTCTTCGCTCTAGTAGCTGGCATCTGCGGAATCTTCCTCTTTTCCATGCTCTCTTTGCTGGATGTAGACCGGGAGGACTCACACAAGGACAATGAAAAAATCAATTATGTTGGATATGGAGGAGTAGTATCCGTCGTTGGGGTTGTAATTTCGGAAATATACAAAACCATAAAAGCGCAGAGGCGGAGGTTAAGTGAATCAGAAAGCAACCATTTAGAGGAGCAACCCGCGGTAGACGAGGAACCTGTCGAGGAGTGCTCTTGGGTTTTTGTCGGCATTAGCTTTCTATTCACGACAATACTGTCGGTGCTGAATGTTTATTTTGGCGTGACGCAGGTAGATAGCTACTTAAAAAAGTCGGATTTGATTTTTTCGTTCGCCACACTTTCATTTGTGATGTCAGCTCTGTGCAAGCCCAAGAGAACGGATATAGGCTACATGCAGTTCCTCTACTTTCACTTCTTCTCAGGTCCTTTAGTCGCATCGTTTTTTTCCGCAGTTGGTAATTTCCGAAAGGGGGTGATATTCAGTGGGTTGCTTACCCTCTTAAGGATCCCTCTTTGGTGCTTAGGCTTCCGGCTACTATTAAATCTCCGTAAATCAGCGGCAAAGTTTCCACTCCAGGAGCTGTCCGACTTCTTGTGTCAGAACGTCTTGGTGAAGGGCACGGCAGCCATGGGTGCGATGCTCTTCTTCTCATTCGAGGCAGTTTCTTGTTCCATCAGTCAAGCTGACTTACGGAAGTGCGAAAACACTTCAAATGCGGCTGCGGAATTATCAACTTCCCTCGCACTAATAACAGCTTTGTCGATCTTCAACAAGTCAGTGCCGAAGAGCGTGAGAAGGGGAACGGCGTGGGAACTGTCAGCAATTGCTTCACTTAAGGGTTTGAAGTGGTGGCAGCAGCTACAGGGAGGACTCATGACTATCACAGGGGTATCTTCACTCTATCTCTTGAGTATTCTAGGAGTTGAAGGAGAAAAAGACAGCAGGGTAGAAGTCGCAGGGAGCATTGGGTTCAATACAACACTTCTCACTACTATCATCGGCCTATTCATTCTAGTCCGAACCCAGCGCGAACTCCAACATCATAATGGTCTGGAGGCGAAGATCGAGGAGCAAAGATCTAAGAGAGCATTTTCTGCGAGCGACGTAGACGAAGGTGCGGTGATATTTGCTGTCGTGTAAAAGCAAAAATTCCACAATTGTAAAGTAAAAGATCAGCGACGTAATTTTGTTTAAAACAAACTATTTATTAACTATAATACAAAAGAGCAGTAGTAGCCTTGAGAGCAAACGACATCAATAACGCAACGGCCGAACGTTGAGGTCCAATTCAACGCTCAACTATCGCAAAACCTTTGTCGACTCACTCCCTCTCTTCTCTCTTTCCCTCTTTCCTTCACTGCTCTGTCATCCCCACCACCTACCACCCCTCTCTACTGGATGTCCAGAAGGATAGCGACGCCGGCAAGGCACCATTTGGCGGGCGGAGACTTGCTCCTCAACTGCGCGCTGAAGACGAAGGTGGGTCCTCTCTGTCTCGTCTTGTAAACGGGGCACATGTAGGTATTCTGGTCGAGCCTGTCGACGATGGCGGCCTTGCAGTTCATGACCGGCAAGGGGCAGAACATCTCCCTCGGGAGACTGGGCTCGAGCACGACGTTGCTCAGGTTCCACCTCGCTCCCTCCAAGTACAGGCCGTGGACGAACGCCCCGTCCCTACTGGGCGCGGTGACGTCGTTGAAGTCCATCTTCTTGCTGACCTCGCAGACGATGCTCAGCCTGTCGAGCTCCAGGTTGGCCGCCTGCGCGGACACCTGCATGATGGCGGTCAGGAAACTCTGGGGATTGAACAACCCTCCGAGCCAGGTGACGGCCGGAATGTCTGCGGGCATGCCCACCCAGTCGCTCAGCTGCGAGATCCTCTCGTTGGCGTTGGTGAGCCAGCCGCTCAGGCTCCTCATGCTGGGCCAGCCGAGCTTCATCCACGTCGCGGGGACTTGGTCCAAGTACAGCGCGTTCTGAAGTTTCTCCATGGCGTCGGTCATCGTCAGCTCTCCCTTGAATCCCATGTTCAGGGCCTCCAGGCTCTCGCAAACTTCGATCAACAGCGTGTTCATCCTCTCGCACTCCTGCAAGAAGACGTTCTGGTACGGTCCGACCTCGTCAAGTTGGCTGACGACGTCCTCGTTGCTGTACCTGACCTCCCTGAACAAGTCCAAGATGTCCTGAAGCACAGCCTCGGCGGTGTTCTGGCTGCTGTTGCCTCCCTCGGCCGCGGCGGTGCTGTCCTTCGGGGCAATCTCCAAGATGGTATCGAAGAGGGCGTCGCACTGCTTGGTCCTAAACCCGATCTCAGCGTTGGTGTGCAAGCCGAAGGCCAGGGGACTGTCGTTCATCTCGGTCTCGACGTGCTCAAGCACCCTGTTGAAGCTCAAGCTCGTCGACGGGGCCTTGAAGTTGACCTTGGGGTCGTCGCCGTAGGGGAACATGGGCATCTCGTCCAGCAGCTCGTCCTTCATGATGAACTCGAGCATCTTCTCAGCCATCAGTCGATCGAAGTCGTTGACGATGTGGCCGCCGTACATGATCTCTCCGAAGATATATCTTAAATCCGCCCAGGGGATCTTGGTCGGCGCGTTCTCCATGTAGTTGTTCAGGCACTTGGCGCTGTCCCTGAGGTCTCCCAAGGCGAAGGGGTACATCATGTTGTAACCGATGCCGCCGAACTTCTTCCTCTCCACCACAATGGCGTGGAAGTAGCAAATTCCGAACAGGATTCCCCTCGTCCTCGGCTCAGCATCTTCGTAGTCCTCCTTGCTGAAGCTGCTGATGGCACCGATCAGGTTGGCCTTCAGACCGCTGGGAGGGTCGTTGGTCAACTTGATGCAGCGCTCGATCAATCCGATGGGGATCTGCTTGCTAGGATCAGAACTCAAGAAAATCCTGAACTTCTCGTGGCTGCCGCTGACGGCGTACTCGTCCAACTTCTTCTCGACGACCTTGAGCCACCTGGGCATCAAGTGAACGTTGTTCAGGACCACGAAGTGGCCCAACTTGTGACCGTTGTCCAGCCTCTCGGTCGCGATGATGTCCTGGCCCTGTCCGAGACTGATGTTGAAGTAGCTCTCGCCGCTAATCATCTTCTCCTGCTTCGCGAGCTTGTCAACGTCGCTAGCAACGTCGGCTCCGGGGCTCAAAACGAAGTAAATGGGAGTGCTAGGCGTACTATCATTGTACGCCTCCTCCAAAATCTGGAAGCTGTTGAGCTTGCTGTCGCACATGACGTACTCCTTGCCGTCAGGAAGGGTCGACTGGATCAGATTCCTGAGCGCGGGAAGGGTCCTATCGGGTCTGAGGCACTTGACGACCATGAGCTTCTTGAAGGGGTTCTTGTCGAGCTCCCTCCAGTCCAGGGGCAGCTTCTCCTCCTCGGGAGTGATGAGGTTGAACCACTCCAAGAACCGCGGGCCATTCTCCTCGATGTCCCCGGCGAGCCTCTCCCAACCCTCAATCTCGCTGAGCCCCTTGACGGCATTCCAGGCGTTGTCCGGGAGCCACTCCAGGGGCGACTCGTCGTTGTCCTTACGGTTGCCCTTCATCAAGAAGTTCATTCCCTCAGCGTCGTAGCCGCTGCTCTCTCCAATGTCGCCCCTGGCCATGAGGCCGAAGGTGAGCTGGGCCAAGAAAGTCAACTTGTGCTTCTCGAACAAGCCCCTGCTGACCCAGGTGAAGATGGTCCAGCGCAGGGTCTTGATCAAGTTGTTCACCCTGGTGTTCCCGCCGCCCGAACCTTCTCCCTCCGCGGCCGCCTTCCCCAGGGCCTTCATGAAGAAGGTGGTGAAGCTGTCCAAACTGTACTGGTACATGTGGTCCATGACGCAGAGCTTCAAGAGCATGAAATACAACATGCTAGCCTCGCTACTGACGGGCCTGTAAACCTCGCGGGCCTCGTTGATGCCGATTTCGGTCTCCTTGCCCTTCCTCACGGCGAGGTTGATCTCAGTAGCCTTGTCCTTAGTAGCCTCCAACCCCTCGATCAAGGGGATGTCGCTGAGAATGTCCGCGGGGGCGTTGGCGAGCTTGAACAGCAGGTCGTCCTCCAACTGCTGAAGCTGGATCTTGTACTTGTTGAAGGCCTGGACCAAATCGTTCCTCTCCTTCTCCAAGGCAGGCTGCTCGTGGCCTACCACCTTGGCGAGAAGCTGGTCCTCGAGTCCCTTCTCAGTGACGATGAAGTTGATGAGCGTGCACTGGGCGGCGATCTCGGGCTTGTAGTGAGGGTTGCTCAACTTCGTCTGCAGGTACAATCTGAACTGCGGGTCGTACTGCGTCTCCTCTCCGCCGAGCTTGATGAACATGTTCTTGCCCTTCTTGTAGATGCTCCTCATCAAAATGGGGTCGAGCACCGCATCGATGCTCTCTCCCAGGTTCTCAATGATGACGGTATCTCCAGCCTCGACGGCGGCGGTCACCTTGGTCATCCAGCTCCTGCTGCCGAGCTGCAGCACGACGACCTTGCTGTCCTCCGCAGCGCACTTGGCCTCCTCGTGCTTCTTGATCCACTTGATGCCCTGGAGCTGCGGGTCGATGATCAGCGGCCACCTCTCGGCGTTGTTGATGATCGCGCCGTTCTCGACGGAAATACGGTCAGCGGGAAGACCCTCGTTCTGCCAGTTGGCGACCTTGGCGTCGTCGGTGAGGACATTCAACGGGTCGATTCCCTCCGTCAGCGGGATCTCCCTGCTAATAAGATCGGGGAGCCACGTGTTCTTCCAGAGCATCTCCCTGAAACTGGCGCCGAACGCTCCGACGTACGAGACGAAGGCGGCGCTCAACAAGACGTTACCGCTCATGGTGACCTCCTGCCTCTTCATACTGTCAATCTCCTTGCTCCACCTTACATTCTCGCTGCTCAGGCCGGTGGTCAACCTCTCGGCCAGATCCAACCTGTCCTGGCAAGCATTCGCCTCGTCCTCAACGGCCTTCTTGGCCTCCGTGGCCTCCAAGAAGCTGCTCTGTAGCTTGTTCAGCTTCTCCTCGATGCCCTGCATGACCGCAACGACGCCGGCCAGCTGCTCCTCCGCGGCGGCCTTGACAGCCCTGGCCTCCTCGAGGCTCGCCATCAAAGGCTTCACCTTCTTGTAAATCTGGTTGAAGCCGATGATGTTGATGACCCAGTTGCACAAGTTGGCAGCGGCCATACTCTTGCCCTTCATAACTTCGTACTTGAAGACGGGATCGGCCAGCAGAGGCTGGACGCGTTTGACGACGTCCTCGGGGATGTCCTCTCCCCTGTACTTCTGAAGGCTGTCCAAGAAGGCGTCGACCTTGGCCATCATCTTCTTGGCATTGTCCCAGCCGAAGTTCTTCTTCTCTCCCTTGATCATGATCAAGACGGCCTGCGTGATCTTATCAACGCCGGTGGGCGGGTTGCTGAAGCCCTTGAGCTCCGTGAGGGAGTTCTTGTCTAAGCAATTCACGGCGTCCTGGGCGGCGTCCAAGGCCGGCTTGGCAATCTTCAAATCTCCGTCGGCCTGCGCCTCAATTTTGGCGGCTTCGGCGGCAGCCTTGTCGGCCTTCTTCTTCTCCACAGTCGCAATCTCCTGCTGAGCCTCAGCCTCGGTCCTCTGCAGTCCCATCTCCTTGAGCAGGTTGTCCGTGACTTCCTTCTTGGCATCAACCTCGACCATCTTAATGACGAGGTCGGCCTTGAGCTGCTCGACGTCCTTGTTGGTGTTCTGGAGGGTCTTCAAGCCGGTGTCGAGGCGCTCAATGTTGTCGCCAAGCTGTTTTCGCTTCTCACCCAAGAGGGTCTTGTAGAATCCGATGAGCTCAAGGAACGACTTGGGAGTGGTGTAGTTGTACCTGCGCTCCTGGGCCAAGTACTGAACGGATGCCGCATCCACTGACAGGTGCACCTCGGCGACGTGGTAGCAGATGTTCTCCTTGATCTCCGGAGTGGCGAGCTCGACGTCCTCGAGGAAGCGCTGGGCCACGCTCACCAAGGCGTCCTTGGGCCAGGCGTGGAACCAGTCGATGGAGGTGCAGTTGATGAGCCCAGGGAAGCGCCTGGGGCGGATCCTGAAGAGCTCCCCAACGGGACTGAAGCAGAGAATGACATGGAGGTTCGTCTTGACCCTGTCGATGAAGAACTCCATCATAGCGTCCCTCGTGTCCTGCACTCCCGCGGCCTTGGCAACGTTGCGAAGGGCGCCGAAGATGGCGTCGTACTCGTCCTTGAGGAAGAGGTCTGGAATGACTCCGGAGCTGAGCAGGTCGTTCACGTAGACAAGGAACCTCTCGTCGACGATCTGAGAATCAGTCATCATGAAGACCATGGGCTCGGCAGGCTTGACGCCAGCCTTCTTGTAGAGCTCCTTGAGCTCCTCCTTCAGATCGGCGACGCCGTAGTCACTGGTGACGCTGATCTGGTAAACGCTGTAGCCGCAGATGAAGCTGGCCAACTTGGCCAAGCTCTGCTTTCCGCTGCCTCCGACTCCGACCAAGAGAGCGTTGCCGCCGGGCATGCCGACAATCCTGGCAATCCTCGTGACGTGCTCCATGGCCTGCTCGAACAGAACGAGCTCCATGATGGGGTTGCTATCGTTGTACTCGGCCAACTTCTCCTCCAACACGGACTTGAGCTGGGGCATGTCGCTGATGGGCAAGTACGCGGGCTGCTCGTCGATGGTCGACGTCGCAAAGCTCGTGAAGATGTTGGGGGCGGCGAAGAGCTCCTCCGGGTCCTGGTCGAGGAACCTCTTGGCGACGTCCTGGAGCAGGTCCATGCACCTCGTCATCTCCGTTTGGGACACCAGACGGTCGGTGAAGACACGAGTGCACTCGTGCAACCAGAGCCTGCACATCTTCAGGGGCATGCTAAAGTACTCAGGCTTGCTCATCACGAGACCCTCGATGATGGCGGAGAGGTCCCTCATGTTGAAGTTGTAGTGGAACTTGACGGCAGAGGGCAGGAACCTCGCGGACACCTCCTTGTGAGCGGTGATGGTGGCGTCGACGATGGCGGCCCCAATCTTCTGCACGGGGCTCTGGAACATCCTCAAGTGATTCTCCAAGATGGTGCCGTAGACGAGGGTCAGATCCTCCTCGCTGGGCAGGGCGCAGGCAAAGGAGCTGAAGTGCCTCTGCAACCTAGGGTTGACGAAGAAAGAACCGCTCTTGTTGTTCATGCACGAGATGAACTGGACGTCCTGGATGGTCTTCTTCAGTCCGAGGTCGACTCGGTCGTACCAGCTGCCGTAGTCCATGTGCTGCCTCACGAGCTCGATGGGCGTCTGCGTTCCGTAAGTCTCCACCTGGGCCATGTTGAGGTCATCGACGAAGTAGAGAAGGTTCTTGCCGGTGGGCGGCCCGTAAGACTTTCCGCTCCTCTTGTCAATGGGCTGCTCGAGCTGCTGCTGGATGGAGGCGCTGTCCGTGTAGTAGTTCATGTTGATTGTGGCCGTCATGGTGCCCTCGTCGAGGTTGCGAAGGTAGTCCTTGACCAGGGCGGTCTTTCCGGTTCCTGCCCCGCCCACAAAGAGCACGTGGCGCTTCTGCTTGAGAAGCACTTCGGTCAGGTACGTCAACCTGGTGAGGTCAACGGTGGGGACGACGATGTTGGCGAAGTTGCCGTCGCCGACGGAGAAGGAGCCAACCTTGTCCGCCCAGGGGCTGACGGCGGAGGTCGTAGGATCGACGAAGAAGTCGAAAACGGTTCCACTGTCGGGGTACTTGATGGCCTTGAAGGCGCCCTTCCACAAGTTGCTGAATTTCTTCTTGGAGTCGTTGGTGCGGTCAGCGCCCATCATACCTCCGAAACTCCACATAGCACAGTACAAGAACACCTTCTCAATCGAGTCCTTGTTCTTGTTGTCCTTCTTCATCTTGGCCAGCATGCCCTCGAGCAGGTAGCAGATGGTCTGGATGATGGAAATGACGCGGATCTCAACGAGGGTCTCGAGGGATTTGTCGTTGAAAATGGCAAGGGCCGCCGGAATGATGGAGGAGAAAAGGGACGGCAGAATCGACTTCTCGACGCCGTCACTGCGCGCAGCAATCCACGACTCAATGAAGGGCTGGAATCCAATGTCGTTATCGTTGAGGTAGAGGATACCAGCACGAGAGACGGTGGCCGGGGTCGCGTTCTTGAGAGAGTGGATCTCAAAGATCATTCTCATGGGGTCCGTGAGGGGGATACGCTCGTTGGAGACAAGGGTTAGCACCTTGTTGTCGTCCATCACCGTGTTCATCGACTCGATCCACACGGCGTCGATGTCGCCATCCAGCACCACCCACTGCATCTCCTGAGCAGGAGTGTAGGGGGCCCAGCACTTGCACATGTTCCTCATGACGATGGAGAGGACTCCGTCCTTCCAGTCCTTGGCGAGGGTCATGTAGCCGTAGAGCTCGTCGGAGGTCACGGCCTTGGGGTTGACCACCTCAGAAACGCAAGTGGGCTTGGCCAGATTCTGGTTCCAGCAGGCCTGCAGGGCCTTCCAGACGCTGGTCTTACCAGCGCCGGCAGGGCCGAGCAGCATCACGGAGTGGCGCACGTCCAAGAGCTCCTGGAACTGCGTGACCTTCTGGACGAAGGCGGCGTCGTGCTGCATGTTCATCTCCTCGCAAACGGAGACGCACTTGTCCTTGAGGCTCTCGTTGATCTTGGGAGGAATGTCGAGGCCGGGGAAGAGGTCCGAGATGAGGCGCAAGAAGATGGGCGAATCCTGGTTGGGAATCTTGGGCGTGTTGAAATCACGGAGGGCGCGCATGAGCACAGCGTCCTCGTCGACGGAAGTGTCCTCACGCTTGAGGTTACCAGCAACGCGGAGCACAGACTTGACGGCGCGGAGGCCCCAATCGTAGTGAGCCTGCTTGGAGAGCAGCTCGGCCGACAGCTCGTAGAGAGTCACGAACTTGATAGCCAAGGGACGGGCCTTGATGAAGCCCTCGGACATGAGCATGTTCTCACAAATGGGTTTGAGATCGGGGCGAATCATGGCACACGAACGGAACTGAGCCTTCAAGTTCTCCGGCAGCTCAGTACGGCCTGCGTACCCGGGGTTCATGGTGATGAAGAAGCCGCAGGTAGGGACGAGCGAGACCGATTCTCCGAAGAAATCGAAGTCGCCCACCTTGGTGGGGGGCGTGCCAGCTGGCAAATTCGCGTACTTCTTCTCCCTGTTTCCGGGGACGGAGAAGTTCACTACTGCGTCGAGAACGTACTTGACCTGAGAGGCAACCACGGACAAAACTTCGATCATGATACGGTTGAACTCGTCGAAGCAGCCCCAGGCGCCGACCTGCGCGAGACCCTTGAAGATGTCCGCCATGGTCTGGTAGTTCATCTGGTCTGAGCAGTTGAAGACGTAGCAGGGCAGGCCGAGAGCGCGAGCAAGGTCCTTGGTGGTCTCAGTCTTTCCGGTACCGGCGGGTCCGGCCGGGGCCCCTCCCAAGTACAGGCGAAGAGCCGTAGTGAGCGTCACGTAGCACCGATCGGTCAGGGGAGTAATGACGAGGCGGGCAATGTTTCCGACGTACTCGAAGGAGTAATTGGTGTGGAAGTCGCAGATGCGAATAGACACTTCGCGCTCGCCCTTCTCCTGGATCCAGTAGAACTTGAGCTGAGACTGCCAGGCGAAGTCGAGAGTGTTGTCGACGCGCTTGGCGATCAAGCCCTCGACGACGTCACGAGAGTGGACGTCGATGGTGATGAGCACGATGATCTTCGTTCGGTCGCCCTTCTTCAGGTCTCCCTGCACCAGCTTGATGAGGCTCTCGAGGCGAGACAGGCAAGTGTTGTAGTACTTCTTAACGGCATCCTCCTGCCCGTTCTCGTACTCCTCGAGGGCACCGGTGGTCTCCTCGGTCCACAGCACCTGGCAGGCCAGCAAGGCGATCTGGCCGGGGTAGGAGAAGAGCCACTCCTCCCTCGGGTTGTCGACGTCCCAGTTGGAGGCCTCCTTGAGAGATTGCTCCGTGACGCTCCTGAGGGTGTTCTGCATGAAGCTCGTGAGCTTGTTGAGCCAGTTCTCCACGGCTCCGGTCATTTTGAAGTCGTGCTCGAAGGACACCGACTCGCCGTCCTTGGCGTTCATGGCGTTGGCCTTCTCGGGAACCTTGGCAATCACGGTCTCCGTGACTACGGATGCCTCATCACCCTCGGGCTTCTCCTCCTCCTCGGGTTCGACGAAGGAAAGAGATCCGATGCCGTCGTAAATAGAGCCGAGGTGGGGCATGATCTTTGGGGGGTTGTTTCCGTTGGACAAGATGTCGAGCAAGGCAGTGTTCGAGACGAAGTAGAAGCGGGGGAAGATGTTCTTCTTCGTGTCGAGGTACTCGTTGAGGGCCTTCTGGCAAGACTCCAGCTGCTTCGACATGGAGGAGAGCGACTGCTCGCGGCCGTCCGTCGAGCAGCACTCGACGACGCCGGGGCGAACGCTCGCATCCTTCATGAGCTCCTTGAACTCATTGTCGACGTTTTCGAAGTTCTTGGTGTGCACGGGCAGTTGCGCGCGGATGTCCTGCGACGCGAGGAAAATCGCCTCTAGGGACGTCCAACCGCGCTGGCACGTCAGCATGAGTTTGAGCACAGTCTCGACGGTAGACAAGTTGGACTGCCAGTAAACGACCTTGTCGCGGAAGAAGTCCGCGAACTTGCCCATGGACGCCATGGTCTGCAAGTCCATCTGGTTCGCCTCGAGCTGTTCTAGGACCTCGTCCGGCGCGCCGATGATGAAAACCTCCGTATCCTTGTGGCGGACGAAGGACAGCTGGAGCGTGGTCCAGGCGTCTTCGATGGCCGTGAGCTTCTTCTCCACCTTGAGCTCCTTGACGGAGATCTCCACGAGCTCCAGGACGCCCTCGACACAATGGTGCAGTTCGAGGGCGAGAAGATCCTGCAGGCAGAACTGAGGAGTCTTCTCGAAGTGCTTGTGGGTGATGATGGAGAGTTGCTTCCAGTGGCGATCGCGCATGGACGGGCTGTGGAGTTCGTGAACGAGGGGAAGGACAACGGCCATGTTTTGGACCTCCTCGAAAATGAGGTTGTAGACTCCCCAGGCGCGAATTTGCCTCGGCATTCTCTTGATCTGGTTCTGAAGGAGCTTGACCTCATCGAGCAGGTCCTCGGTGTTGATGGTCGCGAAGGTCGTCTGCTGCCAAGACGCGAAGAGGGCGATGACGGCGTTGGCCAAGTCCCACGTTGTCTTAAGCAGCATGAGTTCAGATCGCATCTCGACGAGCTCCGCAGAGCGACTGCGGGAGAGTTCGAAGAGCTCCTCGAGCTCGTTGAAGTCAGAGGCCTCTTTCTCGAACTGGGAGAGCTTCTTGAAGTAGCCGTCGAAGTTTGTGTAGACTTCGGCGCGCTTGTCGAACCCCCAATTGAAGGGCGCGTTTTTCTTGAAATCAGCGCTGAAGTCGTTGACACGCTTCTTGAAGGCGGCGATGTCCTTGCGAATGTTGTCTACCATGGCGTTCTGCAGGGGGTGGATCTCCTCCTTGACGCGGAAGGTCTTGTTGACGATGTTGTCCCACAACATCGGTGCGCGCTCGAGGTACTCAACGGCGGGCTCGCCGTCCACCTCACCCAAATCCAGCGTGATGCCGTGGGACTTGAGCAGCATGACCATGTCACGGAGGGGGCCAAAGGTGCTGTTCATCGTCGGCATCTTCTTTCGAACGTCGCGAATGTACCCCATGATGTTCATCAAGATCTCCTTGGACGAAGAAGGATCCTCGTCGAGACCCGCGTTGACCATGTCCTGGAAGCTGTGCATGCCCTGCAGCTCCTCGGTGATGTACTTCTGAATGTAGCCCGTGTACAGGTACATCCACTTGGTCACCCAAGTTCCCATGGCCTGCTTGATGGGCTGGCCGTTGATGCGGAGGAACTCCATATCGTGCACATGCTTAAGGCCTTCAATCTCGTCTTGGATGTGCAGGTACTGCTTGATCTTTTCATCGAAGAGGGACAGGTCGAGCACTTGGCGCTTCTCCAACTCCACCTCTTCCTCGTCAACCTTGGGGACGACGATGGGGTTGCCATCCTCGTCGAGCTCCTCCTCGCCCTTGCTGGCGGGCTCGAGGGGCTGGATCTCCTCCTCCTTAATGGCGGAGGCGAGGAACTCCCGGAACAACTCGTGCAAGTCCGAGTTCCACAGGTACTCGTACTTGCTGAACTGGCGGCGGTAGCGGTTCGACTTGACCTCGATCATGTGCATGTGCTTGTTGATCTTGGCGAGGAGCATGGTGACGGCGGGATCCGTCTGGAGCTCCATGCGGTACGATCCGTCGCAGCCGTCGAGGCGCTTGAAGACGCCCCCGACGCCCAGGATGCCGGAAATCCACACCCAGATAAGGTTGCGCAGTCCGAACTTCGCCGTATCCTTGGTCTGCATGAAGCGGATCTCGGGACGGTAGATGACATCCTTGTCGTACAGGTCCAGGTCGATCTCGAGGAGGGGGGAGTAATTGTTCTTGGTGATGAAATCATAATCGAGGTTGTTCTCGAGGGAGTTGAGGGAGACGATGACGACTTCAATGAGGCCACCGACGATGATGGAGTTGATGAAGTCGACGTACGCCTTCCAGTCAGGGAGACCCTGAGAGACCTTGAGGGAGCGGTTTGTGTCTTTAAGCAGCTTGTGCACCTCCTGGCCACCCTCCTTGATGGCGTGGTACTGCTGCTTCTTGAGGTTGCCGAGGATGATCTCGAAGTCAGCGACGGAAGCGGTCTTCGAAGTGCGCTCGAAGAGGGGCTTCTCCGTCCACGACTCGAGAAGGGTTTCGATGCGGCGAAGGTTGGACTTCATGACGCCCAGCGTTCCGTCGACCTTTTTGATCTCGCTCATGGCCTCCGTGATGAAGTTGTCGATGCCGTTCGACTTCCAGTTGAGCGACTTTCCCTTTTTTGAACCCGAGTCGATTCCCTGCGCCAGGGACTTGTTGATCTTGTCCAGCTGAGAGCGGAGGAGAGGCCGCTCGACGGGGAGGAGACTGTATTGGATCTTGTTGTACACGTTCACGATGAGATCGAGGTTGCCCATGTGGCGGCGGAACACCTCGCCGCGCTGGTAGATGTCCAAGGCGGACTCCGGGACCTGCAGGCCCAGGAGGAGGAAGTACTTGACCTCTCGGAGGAGGCGGGTCAGCAGCGGGTCAAAGTTGACGTGGAGGAGAGGCTGGGCCCCGCGGGGAGCGTTGAGGGGGGCTCCGCCAGCGCGCAGCAGGGGGTTCTTCAGTTTCGCCTGCGAGGACTCCTCGATGGACTGGCCCCAGGCCTCGATCTTGATGCGCTCGAAGTCAGCGAGCTGGCCGAGGAGGGAGGTGTACATCTTGACAACCTCCCGAGCATCCTCTCGGTCCAGGACTTTGGCGTCGAGGTTCTTCATCTTCTCCATGGGGAGGCGGACGCGCTCGAGCAGGCCACGGCACCAGGTGAGGGCCCCAGCGATCGGGGGAAGGTTGTTTCCGATGGGAGGGCTTTCCTTGTGCTCGACGAAGATCTGCAGGACCTGAGTCACATCCTCAGCGTACGAAGAGATGAGAGCTCCGTGCTTCTTCTCCAGGTCGTCCGCGATGACTGGGCGAAGGACGAGGGAGTCGAAGGAGTCGAGGAGCTTGAACCTTCCGGTGACGGTGGAGCAGTCGTCGAAGCCCTGTGTGATGACGGAACCGAGGCGGCGCTCCAGCTGCGGGCGTGAAGATTGGCGTTAACAATGAGTGAGCGAGTGGCTTCGACTAGCTAGAGCTACGAGTGCAACACATTTCCAACTTCTCACCTCCTTGATCCTGCCCCTGAACTCGTAGTAGGCGTCCTCGAATTTCTTAGCGTCGAGGTCCATGATGTCGTAATCGACCCCCTTGATGGCCTCCACGGCCGTGTTGAAGTCGAATGAAATCTGGTTGACACTGGTGGAGAGAGTCTTGCCCTTGGTTCCTCCGACCTCGATCTTCGCGAGCTTCGTGAACTGCATGATGGTCCTGGTGAGGTCCCAGATGTCGTGGCACCTCTCCAAGAAAGCGTCGAGCCTAACGAAGACAGCATTGTTCTGCATCCTCCACTGGTTGTTGGGGCACTCGGCGTTGGCCTTAGCCTTGTACTCGAAGAAGCTCGCCTTGAACTTTCCGAAGACCTTCACCACCATGTGGAGCATGTCGATCGCGGTGCGGCACTGCGACGAGGGAAGGGGGGGGGGGGGGGGGAAGGGTTAGAATAAATAAAAGCAGCGACGCTCGGATTCGAGAGCGGCCTACTAATCACAACAATAATCGACCTTTAAATTCAACGTTTTCTCACCTCCTCCTGCTCGATCATCTCGAAGACTCTATTGCCGTTGATGTACTTCTGAGCCTGTCTGATAAGAGTGTTACATAGCTCACGTATCAGCACGACTAGTCGTCCCGGAGTGTTATAGTAAGCCGATCCCTTCCACACGAGAAGGATAAGGTGCATTATGGGAGTGAAGTGACTGACGAGGTTGGGGAAGTCACTCTCATCCTCAAGCTTTTCGAACCAACCGCGGAGAGGCTTAAGGAACTTTGTGTTGTTGCTTGCCTCAGCACGAGACTGAAATACTTCCTTGCATAGCTGTGGGGGGGAACGTGTTAGAGCATGTTTGCTTTTGAGGGAAGGGGGTAAGGCGGCATTATCAACTCTCACCTTCGCGAAAGGTCCATTGTAAGTGCTCTTAGCCTGATCCAAGAACCTGAGTAGCCTCCTGACCCTCTCACTCTGCAGCTGCGTGAATATGCTGTTGAGGTTATCGCTCTTACTCTTCCAGAAATCAAGCTCCTCCAAAGGACCAGGGTTCGTAGGGTCGCTGAGGAGCTGTTCGGGCTCGCGTTTAAGGACTGACTTTATCTGCTTCGTCCATGTTATGAGACAACTCTCGAGCTGGTGGACGCGGTCTTTGTGGGATATCTTGGGGGATTCGCCTTCGAAACCTTCGTTGTCGTCAGGGTTTATTGACATTGAACGTCGGAGGATTTCCTCAGGGTTCTCCTTGCTGTCGAGGAGAGCGTGCTGGGGGGGGAGAGGGAGGGTGGTAGTGCCGAGGATGTTACCTTGGGTTATTTGTACGTTCGCTACGAACTCGGAAAACGTCTCGGTGACGTCTTTGGCGACCATTTCGGACCACTGGTCCTGGTTCTTCTCGTTCGTGAGTAGGGGGAGGTAGACCTCGACGGCTACGCGGCTCATGTGCTCTAGGGCGTCTGAGGTAAGGTCGCCCTGGATTATCTCGGAGCGGTAGAATTCATCGGAGACGGGCTTCGACTCGGCCTTTGTGAGGAAGAGGTGGACGGACTTTAAAGTCGTGGGGGGGGAGGTCTTCAGGCTTATTGTGCCGCGGGATTCGGAGAAATATAGAGTTAGGAGCTCACCATCGAGGAACTGAGAGGTGGGGCGGGGATGGAGTTTGAGTTTTGAAGAGGGACAGTAGAAAGTTAGATTCGTTCGGTCAGTGTCAGAAGGGGTTGACGTTGAGAGAGCCCTGCTCGTGATTTGTTCGCTTCCATTCGTCCCTTACACTCACCTCATAAACAGCCTCCAGCGTCCCCTCCGCACTGCAAAAGGCCTCGAACTTCTCCATATTAACATTTTTATAAGTGGCCTGAACCTGTTTGAAGACGAAGTCGAGCCTCGGGTCATCCGCATCGTCTCCCATGGCGCCGGCGAGGTGATTTTATGAACGAAACTTTACTTGGACTAAGGGTAAGGTTTGAGGGACACGGGGTGCGGTTAAGGTGTTAGGCTAGGCTGATGAAATGAAATTAGAAGTGAGACTAAGAGGGGGATAGAGATGGGGGATTGATGAGAGGTCGGGGAAGGTTGTAATAGGTCTTCCTGATGGCGGAATGTGAATAACGGAGTTTGAAGGGGTTGGAAGGTAGGATGGCTTTGGGTTTTGGCTCCTTTGCTGATTTAAAGCCCTCTTAAGTTGATTTTTTTCAAGTGCGTATTGCGTTAGGTTAACGTTCTTGCCAGCGTCTTTGACTGCACACATCTGCACTCTTCTTATATTCGTATCGTTACGTGTCGTTGAAATGGTTTTGCTGCCGATGATATATTCGAGCGCGCCTTTATCCATTTCGTGTGAAAGGTTTTCATGATTTTATGCTCCTAAACGGCTCCTAACGGCTCCTAAACGTCAAGGATTCTTACTCGTAGGGAGTCAGTAGGTCATAAAGCCCTTCTCTAACACATAACGTAAACTACAGCCTTCGTATTAATCCTTTAATAATACCCTTTAATAAATAACAATTCCTCAATGTCCGATCAAGTAACCTCTCCCCCCACCGACGACTCCGCCCCAACGAATTCCCAGGACCTGACCGTCTTCGTCCAGAACCTCCTCGAGCAGATGCAGTCCCGTTTCTCTCAGATGTCTGACGCCATCATCGGTCGTATAGATGAGATGGGGAATAGGATCGATGATTTGGAGAAGAGGTGAGAGAGGAAGACAATATATACTATAAGAATATACTATAAGAATATACTATAAGAATATACTATAAGGGGAGCATGAACGAATGGTTGAAACTAACACGACAACACCCGGTCGTGAGCAGCATCGCCGATCTTATGGACCAGGCTGGCGTGGAGACGCAGGGGGAGAAGGAAATGAACCAAGGTAGCTAAGTTGTGGCTTATTAAAAGAACTAATTGGGAACGCACAGGATTTGCAATAGAACAACGTTTGTACTTTTTTATCGACGCCTTTTAGCTTTCGTCTCCGATTTCCTCCAGCTCCATCTTCGATCTTTCCTTCTTATCTTTGGTCTTCTTTAAGTTCTTGGCGACCTCGTGGTTAACGGCCGTGAGCGGTTCCTCTACGAAGCTGCGTCCCCTCAAAACTGTAGGGTGTTTGGGGATTCCTGCGATGGCGAGGTCGGAGATTTAGGTTTGAGGGAGGAGCTAAGGGAGGAGCTAAGGGAGGAGGTTAATGAGGAGCCGACGGGAGGACGGGAGGAGGCGCTAGGTTTGGATTTTGGGATGATGAACGTGTTGCCAGATCTGGTCGTTGGAGCAGTGGTGGTAGTGGTGGTGGAAGTTTTTGAGCCGAAGGAGAATGTTGGTGGCGCAGGCGTAGATGTCACTTTGGTTTCTTTTTTAGTTGGAGACGTTTTGAAGGTGGTGGTTGTACCGAAGGCAGACGCGGCGGAAGTTGTAGCGGCGTTTCCGAAGCTAAACTTGATCGGTGCTGGCGCAGCTTCCTCTTTTTTGGTAGGGGTTGTCTTGAACGTGGAGGTTGTGCCGAAGGCAGACGCGGCGGAAGTTGAAGCGGCGTTTCCGAAGCTGAACTTGATCGGTGCTGGCGCAGCTTCATCCTTTTTTGCAACTTCAGATGCAGGGGCCGCGGGCGTCGTCGACTTGAACGTCGCAGTCGTCCCAAACGCAGCGGCAGCGCTCGTCTTGGACGCATCTCCGAAGGAGAACTTGAGGGGAGCTGGCTTGGCCTCGTCCTTTTTTGAAGGTTCACGTGCGGGAGCGACGGGTGTCGTCGACTTGAACGTCGCAGTCGTCCCAAACGCAGCGGCAGCGCTCGTCTTGGACGCATCTCCGAAGGAGAACTTGAGGGGAGCCGGCTTGGCCTCGTCCTTTTTTGAAGGTTCAGGTGCGGGAGCGACAGGTGTCGTCGATTTGAACGTCGCAGTCGTCCCAAACGCAGCGGCAGCGCTCGTCTTGGACGCATCTCCGAAGGAGAACTTGAGGGGAGCCGGCTTGGATTCGCCCTCCGTTTTACTTTTCGGTGCGCTGGTTGCCGAGAAGGGTTTGGGGGCCGTTTTAGACATGGGAGGATAAGCCGAAGAGGAAGTGGGCTTCGCAGCTGGCTTCGCAGCAGCAGGAGCAGGAGTAGGAACAGGAGCAGGCGCTACAGCGAATGGATTTTTGGGTGCTGTCTTCGACATGGGAGGATACGCCGAAGATGCAGTGGGTTTTGTAGCGGGATTCGCAGCTGGCTTCGCAGGCGCTGCAGCGAATGGGTTTTTGGGTGCTGTCTTCGACATTGGCGGATACGCCGAAGATGCAGCAGGCTTTGCAGTGGGCTGTACCTGGGCGCGGAGGTAGGCGATTACCGCGTCGTTGTCGCTAACGTTAATGTCGGAGGGGACTAGCTTGGAGCAGTGTTTGAAGACATCTTTACCGAACTTTTGAAGTGAGTCCGGGACCTTCATCTCTTTTAAACCTTTGCAACCACAGAAGGCATCTTCACCTAATTCTCGAACGTTCGTGTGAAGGAGATCGACCTTTTCTAGCATGGGGCAATTCATGAAGGATGATCTACCAATTGATGTTAACGACTTTGGGAACTTTATGACTTTCAAACTCCAGCAGCAATAGAAGGAAGCCCAACCGATACTTGAAATGCCTTCGGGTAAGTCTATACTAATTAAGTTCTCAGCGCCCGCACAGGCCTGGTCTGCTACTTGAGTAATATTAGGTGCGCACGTCATAGTTGTTATAATTTCATTCCACTTTGCTTGACCCTCCGTCCCATTATGAACTAGACGAGTTGGATCGTCAGAGCCAAACGTGAATCCTCCAGAGGTAGGCGCCGGCGCTGCCGCAGGTGCGCCTCCGAAAGTGAAACCTCCAACAGGCGCTGCCGCAGGAGCCGCAGTAGGAGCTCCTCCGAAGGTGAAACCTCCAACAGGCGCTGCCGCAGGAGCCGCAGCAGGAGCTCCTCCAAACGTGAAGCCTCCCGCTGGCGCTGACGCAGGTGCCGCAGCCGGAGCTCCTCCAAACGTGAAGCCTCCGCTAGTCGTCGTCTTCGTTTTCGTAGCCTCGACTTCCTTTTCCTTCCCCGGCCTCACGGTCTCGCAAGCAGGACAAGCGAGCTTATCTTCAGGGATGTTCACGCACATGCATACCTCGCATTTCCAACCTGAGGTTTTACCGAAAGCGTTACCCCAGCCTGATCCCGTTGGCGCTGAGGTAGTTTTCTCTTCGTCTTCAACCTCAACCTCAACCTCCTCATCAGATCCTATGTCGTCTTCGTTATCACCGAATAACCAATCGACGTACCACGCTACGAACATCTTTTTATCGATGTTACCGTCGCTTCCTTTAACCTTAACTAAATATCTCGAATGATCATCAGGGTCGTAAGTAGATCCAAGCGCCTCGAAGAGCTTATCAAAATCATCCGCCTTAACAACTCCATCATCAGCTACATCATCGTACGCGTTTTCAGCGTTCTCTTTCTCCTCAGCTATCTCCGAGTCGGCGATGCTCTCGTCATCGTCATCGCCGCAGAAGTCAACGTACCATTTGACGAATTTGTCACGCTGGAGGGTTGCTCCGCCAACCCGATCTTGATGACCGGATTGTACGCATTTTTCAATCTGGGCGTCTAGCTCTTCGCCGTGGAAGTTCTCGCCTAATTCTGATAGCAAGACTTCCATTTTTGAAGAGGGAAGTTTAGTTTCAATGGCGCCTGCGACAGTTTTCCATGCGTCAAGGGCCTTGGCATCGAGTGGATTGGGAGCGACGAAGCCTTCATCTGTGTCGGAGGATGACTCCTCATCATCTTCCTCGTCTTCGTCGTCGTCCTCCTCCTCCTCCTCCTCGTAGTCTTCATCCTCTTCCTCGTCTTCACTATCTTCATCTTCGTCAGTCTTTTTGGTGGTAGCAGTAGGAGACCCGAAGGCAAAATTGAGCTTAGGAGCAGCTCGGCTATTAGAATTGAAGTTGAAGCCCGAGCTGCTGGCGGGAGCAGGAGTAGCAGTAGCTGAACCAAACGTGAATTCTCCGGTGGACGCAGGAGCAGCAGCAGGAGCAGATCCGAATGTGAATCCGCCGGTTGGAGCCGGCGATGACGATGCCGCAGCCGGGACGCCTCCGAAAGCAAACGCTCCACTAGCCGATGTCACTGACTTAGGTTTCGAAGCCTCGACTTCCTTTTCCTTCCCCGGCCTCACGGTCTCGCAAGCAGGACAAGCGAGCTTATCTTCAGGGATGTTCACGCACATGCATACCTCGCATTTCCAACCTGAGGTTTTACCGAAAGCGTTACCCCAGCCTGATCCCGTTGGCGCTGAGGTAGTTTTCTCTTCGTCTTCAACCTCAACCTCAACCTCCTCATCAGATCCTATGTCGTCTTCGTTATCACCGAATAACCAATCGACGTACCACGCTACGAACATCTTTTTATCGATGTTACCGTCGCTTCCTTTAACCTTAACTAAATATCTCGAATGATCATCAGGGTCGTAAGTAGATCCAAGCGCCTCGAAGAGCTTATCAAAATCATCCGCCTTAACAACTCCATCATCAGCTACATCATCGTACGCGTTTTCAGCGTTCTCTTTCTCCTCAGCTATCTCCGAGTCCGCGACGCTCTCATCGTCCTCCTCTAGGAAGTCAACGTACCAGCTCATGAATTTTTCCTTCGAGAGTTTGCCTTCGACGGTGCATTTTTCAATCTGAGCGTCCAACTCATCTCCGTGGAAGTTCTCGCCCAATTCGGAGAGGATATCGGACATTGACGAGGGAGGTAAAGTTGAGGATGTTGGATCAATCGTATCCCATGCCTTGGATGCTCTCAAGCCCGCCTCCCATATTGAGAGGGCTTCCTTTTCTTTGGGAGGTGAGGTTCCGAAGCTTGAAGTTATTTTCCTGTTGATTGCGTTATCAGGTGTGGGGAGAGTTTTGTAGTCGACAGACACAACAGGGGGAGGTTTAGGGGCAGGAGAACCGAACGTAAACCCGCCCCCGGATGACGACGTTGAAGAAGATGGGGCCGGTGCGGGTCCAGGTGCTGGAGCAGCTGAACCGAACGAGAATCCTGTAGAGGAGACAGCCGGTGCCGGGACAGGTGTGGGAGCAGAACCGAAAGTGAAGCCTCCAACAGGCGCTGCCGCAGGTGCCGCAGCCGGAGCTCCTCCAAATGTGAAGCCTCCGCTAGTCGTCGTCTTCGTTTTCGTAGCCTCGACTTCCTTTTCCTTCCCCGGCCTCACGGTCTCGCAAGCAGGACAAGCGAGCTTATCTTCAGGGATGTTCACGCACATGCATACCTCGCATTTCCAACCTGAGGTTTTACCGAAAGCGTTACCCCAGCCTGATCCCGTTGGCGCTGAGGTAGTTTTCTCTTCGTCTTCAACCTCAACCTCAACCTCCTCATCAGATCCTATGTCGTCTTCGTTATCACCGAATAACCAATCGACGTACCACGCTACGAACATCTTTTTATCGATGTTACCGTCGCTTCCTTTAACCTTAACTAAATATCTCGAATGATCATCAGGGTCGTAAGTAGATCCAAGCGCCTCGAAGAGCTTATCAAAATCATCCGCCTTAACAACTCCATCATCAGCTACATCATCGTACGCGTTTTCAGCGTTCTCTTTCTCCTCAGCTATCTCCGAGTCCGCGACGCTCTCGTCATCGTCATCTTCACAGAAGGCGACGTACCATTGAATGAATTTAATCTTTTCGAGTACGTCACCTCCGCATTTCTGTATTTGGATATTGAGCTCGTCACCGTGGAAGTTCTCGCCTAGTTCTTGAAGGAGTTCGACCATTTTAGACGACGGTAGAGTTGCTGATCCTTCACTGATAACAGTCCAAGCTTTAGTAGCTTTAGATTCTAACGGGTTCGAAGGTGTCGTACTCGCAGGTGTAGTTGAACCGAACGAGAATCCTGTAGAGGAGGTAGCCGGTGCAGGTGCAGGTGCGGTAGCAGAACCGAAAGTGAAACCTCCAACAGGCGCTGCCGCAGGAGCCGCAGCAGGTGCCGCAGCAGGTGCCGCAGCAGGTACCACAGCAGGTGCCGCAGCAGGAGCTCCTCCGAAAGTGAAACCTCCAACAGGCGCTGCCGCAGGAACCGCAGCAGGATCTCCTCCTTCAGTGAAACCCCCCACAGGCGCTGCCGAAGCAACCGCTATAACCTTAGTATCATCCCTCTCTCCTCCTTTCTCAGATATCATCCTTTCAAAATTTTCTTCAGCTTTAATAATCTTCATCCCCACTTCAATACTTTTATAATCCCCTTCTATGACTTCCCCGAAGACTACGTGCTTGTTGTCTAAATGTCTACAAGGGCGGTGAGTTATGTAGAATTGGGATGTGGAGGTGTTAGGTCCTTTGTTCGCGTAGGCTGTGAACGAACGTGAGGGAGATTTGGGGATAGAGAGTGTGGAATGTTAGAACAAATTATGATAAGCAAAAACGGTTACATTTGGATATAACGTCATTGAGGGCATGTTTTTCATGATCGTAGCTTATATCGAAAAACGTCCTCTTACACAAGATCTCTCTCACCTAATAAACCTGGTTTATAATGAGAATAGAATAATGAACCGTCGAGGAGAGGTTCGCCTGTTGCTGTACGTCCTCCGGTTCCGTTATGTGGTGGGGTAGTATCACCTGATTGTGACATGAAATTTTTTATTGATCTGTGGAAAGGTATGTTCTCGTAGGAGGGGAGGAGGCGGAGGAAGTTCGTGGTGTGGAGGGGGAGGGTTGGGTAGAGGATTATTTTTAGGGTTGTGTGAGGGAGGTGGAGGTGGACGAGGGGTTCGGAACCGATTGGGGTGTAGGTTGTGGGGGGGGGGAGGACGGGGGAGGTGACGTACTTTTTTAGGAGGGAGGTGTAGAGCTGGTCTTCTTTTCCTTTGTACTTTTGGAGGAGGGAGGGGAGGGTGGAGAGTTTGGAAGGGTTGTGGGTTTTGTAGAAGAGGGTTATTTTAGAAGGCCAGTCAGTAGGGTCGGCAGGGGGGGAGGAAGAGGGGGAGGAGGCAGGCACAGGAGCCTGGGCTGGAACAGGTGCAGGTGCAGGTGAACCGAATGAAAATCCACTAGACTTCGCAGGTGCAGGTGAAGGCGAACCGAATGAAAAGCCACTCGAAGGCTTAGGTGCAGGAGCAGGTTTAGGGTCACCGAAAGAAAATCCACCTGAAGACTTCGCCTGTGCAGGTACAGGAGCAAGCTCTTTGAATGTAAATCCGCCCCTCGAAGGGCCACTCTCAGGGCCACTCTCAGGCTTAGTTGCAGGCTTAGTTGCAGGCTTAGTTGCAGGTACAGGCTTCGTCTGACTTCTAGTCGGCACATACTCAGATTCTTTTACTTCCTCCACCTTCCATATAATATTTTTAGGACGGGGAATTTGAACGCCCGAAGGTGCAGGAGGTCGGTTCTCGGAGGCACGGTGGGATAACCATGTTTTTAAGGAGGAGGAGAGGTGAGGGAGGGAGGAACGGGAGGGAGGGGAGGGGAGACCGTCCATTTGTTTTTTTTGTAGGAAGGGACGGTCTCAGAGATTTAAAATGCAATTATTGCGCTAGGTAGAGGATCTTAGGAGTGGTATCTATGATTTAATTTAATTTAAGTTCGACTACAGAATGTGCTGATTTTGAAGCTGTCCCATTGGGGGTCCCACTGGGAAATGAAAAAGTAGCTTGTTCACGCCTTTAACGCACGTTTACTATACATTATCGAAATTGCGGTACACCGTTCGTGTACCTTATTCTAATATTCCACCCGTCTAGGCCCTAAAAGCATCTGTAGTCGCGTAATAAGCTCGTTAATAGAGTGTTAAGGTAGGCCCTCCGTGCTGAGCGAAGTACCCAACACAGCTGCGTCGCTAGTTCTAGCGGAGCGTTGCGAGTCTAACCCGTACCTGCTCTCATAGCGCTTGCATAGCACTTTCATAACAGAGATTAAGGTTACTATGTCATACTCAGCAGCAGCTGCACCTCCTTCCTCTCTTTCCTCACCTCTCTTCCCTTCCTCAAACCCTTCCTCAAACCCTAATAGTGACCACATAATGTCCCACGACACAATGTCCCTCCAACCTTACGCTCAGTCCCTCTTAACCTCCTCCCCCTCAACTCCAACCTTAACACTCACTGAATACACATCATTAATAAAAGATCTCCAACAATCTCGTGATTCTAAACGGATTGAATTAGGTATACTTTTAACTGGAGGGAGGAAGGATATGCTTAAATGTGTGAAAGATCTTGAAGAAGCTCTACATATATTATCGACTGATACTAAAACTGATACTAAAACTGATACTAAAACTGACCTTAACACCCTACTAAAAATCGTATTAAAGTCATCGTCCGATCTCTCTCAAGACTCCCCTCCTCCTCCTCCTCCTCCTTCAACTTTAACAACATTTTTACTCGACCCTTTAAAATCGAATCTCCCTCCAACATCCTCCCTCCATTCTTCCCTCCTCTCCTTCCACAAATCCCAACTCCTTCTTCCTAAATTATCTTCCAACTGGTCCTTAATAAAAACCTACGTCACCCTCGTCCCCCATTCCTCCAGTTCCTGTTTAATAAAAACCTTCTTCAAATCATTAACCTTAAACATCCCTACAACCTTAAAAAATGTCCCTGTTTTTATAACATCTTTATCGAGGGTATTACAACCTTTACCTAATCTTATAAAAAAAAGTACGTTGGAGTTAGGACTTGTTAAATCTAACGTACATGATATGTTAAAGTTATCATCAACATTAAAAATTGAATTAAAGAATGTTATTAAATCTAAAATTATGGAGATTGGGTATGTTAAGGAAGAGAAGTTATTGGGGGAAGGTGAATGGGTTAAATTATATAATGAGATTATATGTGATATAAAATTCTCATATTATTCTAATATTTTAAAAAAAGGTGGGGAGGTTATGAGTAAAGAAACTAGTTTCTTAAAACTCCTAAAAACTAAAAACCTTAATAATCTTATTGAATATATGAGATTACCTGTTGTGTACGGTTCTTCTAATCGTCCGGTTATTTTATCGGATTTTGTGGAGTATAAGGATGTTAAAAAAGGGTTAAAATTTGAAGGGGAATTAAAGAAGGAAGAAGCTGAAGTTTTAACGAGAGAATATTATAAGGAACAGAAGTATAAGGTGAGAGAGAAAATTAAAAAAAAAGGATGTATAAGATTTCTAACGTTACGTTTAAAAAAAAAATTAACGACGAATAGATTGAAGATGATATAGGTAAAGAAGTATTCAGAATATTATTAAAAGGAAATGTTAAGGATAGAGCAACAAAATTATGTCAGATATACGGTGTTTCAGGATTACCCGAAAAGGTAAGTTTAAATATTTTATTAAAATGAGGCGTTTTTCTAACGATGACGTTTCGAAGGTTTTGGAAATTGGAAGGAAAGTCGTTGAAGAAGGTGAAGGTTGGGGGTTTAAGAAAGTTCTTGGGATGGAGTATGAAGAGGAAGGGGATGAGGTTGAGAGGGAAGGGGTTGTTGGGGAAGCTGAGGAATGGTTGAAGGAAGGTGAGTTTTTACTTTTTTTTAAAGAGGGGATGGAAGGAGTTCTTACGATTTAATTGTTTTTACGTGTTTTTTTTATTGCAGGGTTTTATGTTATTAAGGAAGTATTCGAGAATGTTAGAGGGGAAGGGGGGATGAGGGGGGTGCCGACACAGTTCAACTTTAGGGAGGAGAAATTATTCAAGAGGAGGAAGGTTAGGGAGAGGAAGGAGGAGAGGGTCGAAGGGAAACAGGGGGGATGGTGGTAACAACATTGGGAGAAAGAGAGGGGGTTTTGGATAAGTGAAAGAATTATCTTGGGGTTTATTTTTTATTTTTTTAGAGGTGATCGGGATCGCTTAATTTTCTTCTCTTTAGGGGACGTCGAGGGGAACTGGTTTTATTAGAGGCTCGAGGTGATATTTGTTGACGCCTCCGTCAGTTTTGAGGAGTTTGCGGCGGCGGTTCTTGGGAAGTGGAGGGCGGGATAGGGCAGGGTTGGAGTAGCAGCCGAGGTTTTTGCGGACCGAAGGTGGAGGAGGAAGGGAGGACTTGGGTGGGGATGGGAATGGAGAGAGATACAGCAATGTTAGTATGTTAGTAAGGGTTAGGAGAAGGATATCTGCTAGGATTGAAGCCAACGAGTTTGCACAGAACGTTGAGTTGTTCGACGAGAGTTGTTCGATGAGAGCTGTCCGCTTCGATTAAAACGTCGATAGAACGTCGATAGAATGTCGATAAGTCGGTGTCAAAAACTTTAGAGAAGGCGAAGGATCTCTTATCGCTGAATACCTCACATTTTCTACACCACCGGGTCTCCCACCGGGTCTCCGACCGGCTAGAGGGTTGAAGGCAACTCTTCCCTTGGCAAGCTTCGCTTTGAGTTCTGCGATCGTCGGCATAAGGCTTTCAAAAAAGGTTTTCCAAAGAGGTTGGGATTTCCAGCGAAAACGAAGCAAAAAAATGTAAATGCTGGTGCAATCCCTGTGCAATCCCTTGTGCATTATAGAAGGCTACGATCAGAACAACGGAACCTCAACCATCGTAATAAATATTATACCACCACTGCAACCAATACTAGACGTTCCAACTTATCGCAAAAATCCTTTTAAAAACCAACAAAGGCGTCTACGCAATCAACTATTGTGGAGCGCTCCCCCTCATCTCCCCAAATGCCGTCTGACGTACACAGTAAACCTTCCCAATCAGATATATGGTTAAAACAATTATTCTGCGGTGGCATGGCAGGCGCAGCAGCTAAAGTACGTACTAATTATGATGAATTAAGACTAATACGAGATCACACTGAAAAACCTATCAACGACCTTCCCACCCCTGTCAAACCCGACTACTATATATTCGCGTAACGTTATATATATTAACTTGCGCCGCGGTTTCGTAATCTCGTTAGATGTAGCTTCACGATCGTATCGACGTCTCGACGCGGAAGCGAACCGAGTGTACTATCTACGCTAGAGCCTCGGTCCCTTCGCTCGGTATGAGTAAAGGCCGTTTTACTTTATACTCGCTACCTTTCGTTCCTCAATCCCCAATCCCCTCTTTAACCCTTCCCTTCCTAACCCCCCCCTTCCTCTCTTCCCTTAGACGACGACAGCCCCCCTCTCTCGTCTCGCAATGCTCTTCCAAGTCCACTCTCTCGTTTCCCCGAAAGGCCTCCAAAACCCTTCCTACGCTTCCTCCCTCCCCTCCGCCTTCTCTAAGGTATTCCAGAGAGAAGGTTTCTTGGCTTTCTGGAAAGGTAATGGGACGAGTTGTATGCATAGGTTTCCTTATAGTGCTATTAATTTTGCAGTTTATGAGAAGGCGCAAGGGTGGATGGGGAAAGGGTGTAGGGATGAAGATGGGAATAGGTGAGAGGTTCCGAACTTTTACACTATGGAAGGAGAGGGGGGAGAGAGGGGGAATATTATAGGATAAAGAAAACACACAAAACACTAACCCAACCCCGCGTTTTTTTGTTTTCTTCGGAATGAAGTTGGAGGAATATTACCGTACGTTTCCTCTCAGGTGCTTGCGCCGGTACCTCAGCCGTAATATTCTGCTACCCATTAGACCTGATCCGCACTCGTTTAACAACTCAACAGCCCGCTACAAAATACTCTTATAACGGTATAACTGACGCGGCGGCTAAGATCGTTAAGTATGATGGTATTGGTGGACTTTATGTTGGGTTGGGGACGACGCTTTGTGTTGCTGTGCCTAGTTTTAGTATTAGTTATATGGTTTACGGGAGTTTGAAGGAGTACGTTTTGGACGATGAGAGGTTCTCGAATTTTAGGAAGGTGGGGGGGGACGGGAGCTTGAGGATGGGGACGGTGGGGACGCTGTTTTGCGGGGCGACTAGTGGGAGTATTACGGCGGTCGTGACGTATCCTATTGATGTTACGAGGAGGAGGTGAGAGGGTCTTTGGGGGGGGGGGGGCGGGGGGGCGATTGGATGGTGTGAATCATAATGTCATATTCCTAACGCCGCTATTCTATCTTATCTTTCCGAGACAGGTTGCAGGTTCAGAGTCAGTACATTCCGGAGGGGCAGAGGATGAGCGCCATGGATATTTTCAAGGGGATACTGAAGGACGAGGGGACCCGGGGACTTTATAGAGGCATCGTGCCGGAACTTTTGAAGGTCGTGCCGTTCGTGGGGACGATGTTCGGAGTTTATGAGGTGCTGAGGGAGCAGTTTAAGCTCAACACAGATTGAAATCATTTAATAGAGTTTTATAGTTTTTTGTAATCGAAGAACAAGGTTTGGAGTTTTATTTTTGTTACCTTATGTCCGTGTGGTTTTGGGTGATGATAAAATATGTAAAATGTATGAGTTGGAATGAGAGGAAATTTTGTTCAAAAAGCATGATGAAAAAGAATCTGAAAAAAATCAGGCAAGATATTTATCGAAGGAGGTTTCGCGTCTCCATCAAGTTTCTATATACACCTTATATCGAAGGGATTAGTTATAACTCTATATCCATCCGTTGGGACAAGTAAAGCTCATATTTTGTGACCTAAACTGCTCCGCTGCTGGCACCTTCTCATAAATCATGGGATTGTTGAGCATAGCGTTGTCGGGCTTAGTTTTCATAATGTTATTCCCACTCTTGGCCGCCTTTTCTCCTAGTAATAGGGGAGAGCTAAAGGCTGCGGTGAATATATGGGTGGAAAATAGGACTGAGGCGATGATCGCTTATGGAGGACCGATAGGGCAGTGGGACGTTTCGAAGGTGGATGATATGAGTAAAGTGTTTTGCGGGCATGATGCTATTTGTGGTTGTGGAGGTCTTTGCGATAACTTCCAAGCTTTCGACGACGAGCTGTCCGGTTGGGACGTTTCGAAAGTGACTTCCATGTACCGCATGTTCGAGTCTGCTCTGGCCTTTAACCAGAATCTGTCAAGCTTCAATACCTCCTCGGTAACTGATATGTGGGGCATGTTCCAAAGTGCCATCTCCTTTAACCAGGACATATCGAACTTTGACACATCCTCGGTCACTTCTATGAGGGGCATGTTCTCAAATGCTTTGTCCTTTAACCAGGACATAAAGACCTTCACAATTTCCGCCGGATCTGATACAAGAGACATGTTCACCGGCGCCTGCATGATGGAGAAAAATAACTTGCCCGAAGGTCTCTCAGCAGTGGATTCAGGCTTAGAATCTTGCTTTCACTGCGAAAATTGTCCCTCCGAGGGTGGACAGTGTCGCAACGGTTTCAAGAGAGCGGACTCCATCAGCTGCGATGTCTGCCCTGCCAACGCCACCAATTTCAACAACAATTGTGTGACTTGTCCTGACAACTCCCTCCTCTCTTTCCTTCTCTCTTTTCTCGTCGTCGTCCCTCTGATCCTCGTTGCGGTGCTTCTCTATGCCCTCCGAAATAACAGATACCTGCAGTCCATATTACCGCAGGCGAACGTCACCAACCTGATAAGGACCAAGCAGATCACTGCCGCCCTGTCGATTCTGACGGTGTTTGCCGGAATCTCGTACAACCTCACAACTTGGTTCAAAATCCTCTCCGACATACTCTCCACGATCTCCATGCCAGTCGAGGTGAAGCCCGTCTGCCAGACTTGGTACGAGGGCATCCAAAGAGGGGACTACTACTTCGCATCAGCGTGGATGGCCTTTGCTTTTGTCTACGGCGTCTCCTTCCTCCTCCGATACGCTCACAAGCTGACATGGAAGGGAGAGAGGCGGTTCGAGACGTCGACCTTGGTGAAGTTTCAGAAGGCCGCCGCCATCATCATGATTCAGGCGCCCATAATCATCCTTCCGATGACGTTCAATCCTGAGAGGATGTTGGCGAAGGTGACTTGGGGAGATGAAGGTGCCTATGGAAGTAGGGAATATATGACTGTAAGGCGCTCAGTGCTACCGTCCGTCCTCTCATTTCTGGCCCTCTCTATAATACTCTACGTCACGATCCGCCGTAGTTCTCAGAACTTCAAAAGAATCCGATCAAAACTACTTGAGGCTGAAACGATCGCCACTGAAGAGACAATCGAGGACATTGAACTTCAGGGACCGTACTACTCGGCCTTCTGCCTCCAGTACACGCCTCAAATGAACAATCACGAGGAGAAGGCCTTCTTGAGAAAGTTCCTCTGGATCACCGGAATGAAGGCGGTACAGTTTGTGGCGGTCGTTCTCGCAAGCAAGGGCAACGTTGAGAATCTAGCCTGCGTCAAGACAGCGGCTTGCTCCATCGTCCTGGTGGCCACGAATCTCTGGTACACCCGCTACCTCCTCAGGCGCCCCTACGCCTCTCACCGTCCTTCAAGTACGATGGGAGACCCTTTGAATGATGCGGAAATGCTCACCACGAGGACCGTTTCCATGGCGTCTGCTCTACTCAGTCTCCGGGACACCCTGGCCACGAGCACAATTACTAGCGACAGTTTTGCGGACTGGTTCATAACCAACAAGTGGTCGATGGACCTTCTGTGCGTATTCCTACTGGTCTTCGTAGTGCTTTCGAATCTCCGCCTCTTCTACGGACTCGACCAAGACTTTAGAACATCCGCGTCAAGAATCCTGAACAGCATCAGATCATCGTCTATGAAGGACTCCGAGTCCTCGATAGTGACAACAGCGGAAGAGGAAAAAGCAAGGAGCAGAAGTCACACTGGAGTGAACGAAGCATATCACAACTTGATTGACAAAATGTTAGACGAGGAGTCATACCGCGAGGTCATCAGACTTCAGCGAGACCTTCAAATCGACCAAATGCCGGCAATAGAAGGGAAACGCTGGGTCGACAATGAAACACAATCGACAACTTGTCGTAGAGTTATGGACTTCGTATTTTGCATCGTCCTCCTGCTCATTATAATTGGTGGCATGGTAGTAGCCTCTTATGATTCGTGTTGGCGTTGTTATAAATTTTCATGGCAGACCACCTCCCTTAGAAAAAATGTCATTTGGCTCATGACCCTCCTCCCGTCATTCCTCTTCATAATAATGGAGGTCATAATCAGGAGAACGAAGCGAAGATTGGTATCTGCAACCACCGCCGCCACCGCCGCCATAGTAGACGAGGAGAACCCGCCCGTGACATTAACGGGAGAAGGAGTGAAATCGCCAGTGCACGAACCCAACACCACGACCACAAACACCCCCCCCCCTGCGGAAAACAACGATACCGAACAAAAGTCCGACGACGTGGTGGTCGAAATGAAAGAGATCAAGGCGAAAGAACCGCAACGAAAAAAAACGATGATCAGAATACCCTCGAGCAAGCCCTCCGCGCCAGTGTCCGAGCTGGCGAAGCGATACGAGACGGGAAAGACGCAGTTTCTGTAACAGCAACAACAATTCCTTTTCCAAGAGTAAATCTTGTATATTTCTTACGCTTTCTACGTCCAAACATCCCACCCCCCAACCCACACCCCAACCCCAACCCCAACCCCACACTAAGCCTACGGCGTCTGGCTGACCTCGGTGTAGCCACTCTTCTTCTTGCCGAAGCTGAACCACCCACTGCTCCCGGTGCTTCCGGTGCTCCCGTACCCCTTGCCCTCCTTCTTCCCCGCCCCCTTCCGGGTGGTGGGAAGCACTCCCTTCTTGCCCATGACCGGCGTCCCGGTGATGCCCGCGCCCTTCTGGTTGATGAAGGGGCTGCGCTGGATGAGGGGCGAGGACATGATGCGCTCCATGGTGGGGGTGGCGGAGACGAGCTCGTCGTCGTCCTCGTCGTCGGGGTCGGGGTAGTAGAATCCGGGGATCTTCACGCTGCCGTTGTAGACGGCGGTTCCGTAGATGAGCAGGGTCATGCCGCCGAGCTCCAGCCAGCTCCAGACGGTCCACTCCTCTCCGAAGGCCCCCCTCGTGATGACGTAGTAGAGGATGAGGTCCGTGCCCCAGATCGCAATGGGCCTGAAGTTCTCCAAGATGCTTCTCCAAACGCTCTCCAGCAAGAAAGTGATGAAGATGGCGCAGACGTTGTAGCCCGTGATGCTCAGCACGTACAGGACGGTGAAGAGCATGAGCTTGTCGTTGTTTCCGATCATGACGAGCGCGTCGTCGAAGTCCTCGTAGCAGCCGTTGTCGTTGCCCGGCATGCGCTTGGCAATGGGGAACATGATGCAGAGCATAATGAGGGTGCCCCAGAGCCCCTCCATGCCGACAACGATCAGAGGAGGGGTGTTGTCCCCGGCCATGACCTTCTCCTCCAGGACGAGCTGGGAAGCCATGATGGCGCAGCCAAGGAGGAGGACGGCGATGCCCTTGGGAACGTCAGATCCGGCGGTGGGGTCGACGAGGGCCGATCCACCCACGACGACAATGGCGAGGAAGTTCAGCATCACGCCGAGCCAGTTGTACCCGAAGAAGCGCTGCTTCAGGAGGAACACGCGGTAGATGGCCACGAAGATGATGGTGGACGCGCGGACGAGCTGGTAGACGGACACCTTCACGTAGAGCAGTCCTACCATGGCGCAGGTGGTACCGAGGAGATCGGTGATCGCGGGAAGGATGAGGATGAAAAGCATCTTCACAGACACTTTGGGAAAGGCCTCATCGGGCTTTGTGACCTTGTGGATGATGAAGTGGAGGGGCAGGGCGACAAGCATGGCAATGAACATGAGAAACGTTACCATGAAGGGCTTGGCGAACTTCCTCACGTTGCCAAGGGAGTCCTCGGACTCGAGGTCGAACATGACCTTGGAGAACAGGGTCGCGCCCGTCCCGCAGGCCAGCGCCACGAGGAATACAGACGCAGATTTGATATTGCAGCCAGGCATGATTCTATGATGGGTGGGGTATCTGCTGGTGGGGTAAGATAGGACTGAAAATATTCTCTTAGCGTTCGTTTGCGTTAAGGGGGAAGTTTTGGACTATAAGTTCTCTAATCTTTCGGGGGCGTTAAGATTTTGAAGCTGTTCGCGGTTCTGTGGAAGGAACAGTTGGGGTAAATATTGATGGTGAAATCAAGTCAAAAGTTCTGGCTCTGAGACAAATCGAACGATTAATTTGCGCCTATCTCACCCGCCCTTAACCCCGGCGTACCTTCGATGACGCCAACCCCGCCCACCGCAACCCTCCTCCCCCCACCCCTCCGATTCACTCCTGCTATCGTCGATAACATTCACCACCACCTCCAGGCTTGTAGCTTGCAGCTGTAGCGACGGCAGGCGGCGACCATGCACAGGGATGTAAATAAGAACCTGACGATGGTGAACAAAGCAAATGGAAATCTAAGCTAATGGGTATATATAAAATATAATATAACATAACATGTTCATAGCAAAATAGTCGGATTATTATTTAGGAAAACTTGAATCGATTGCCAAGGTGCGCTACTCTGACCCCTGCGAAGACAAAAGCGAGCGTGAAGGGTTGTGTTAGACGGAGCCACTGCAATTACCAATTGAGAACAAAACGATAAGATACTCCACCAATTTCTCACCTCCCTGTTTAGTCCCCCATGCGACTCCGAATCCGACCTTATTACTCAGTGCGATGTTGACATCGTCATCTCTTGAGTTCACAGTGTGCAGGAGTTGTATTGATCCAGGCGGGCCAACGGTGATGTCATCGACGCCTTCCTCCATGTACCCTGTGCCGATGTTTTTCGCGAGATCCTTGAGAGTGAGCTTTGGGACCTGCGTACGGATTATGAAGCTGCTGAAGACACGGTGGGGGTCGTCGGAATCCTCGTCGAGCCTGACGCCGTACCCGACAGTTATTATACCGGGAGGGCCGAACTTGGTGCAAGTTATTGTCGGAGCGACCTCGGGGACGACTCTGATGCAGTTCTTGAGCCTGGTAGGTTTGTCGAGAGTCGGAAGCTCAAGGACCATGATGTGGTGACCGGGGGGCTCCTCTATGTCTAGCGGCATCTGAGGGGCACTGCTTGAATTCGAATTTGAATTTGAGGCGCGGAGACTGCGATGGGGGCGAAGCGACGAGTTAGAATAATTAAAGACGACGAGCATGTAGCGAAGCAATACTAGGCGGCAAAGGGACAATGTACAGCGATAAAAATCCGTCGGCATCGCTCCTCTCCGCAGTCTCACCTTCCGGAGACGGGACCTCCCCTCCTCATGTCCGGTGGGGATGCTAGCTCCGCCGCATTCTGCCTCGGCGGCGTTCCGAAACCTCCTCGGCCTGCAGCTTCCCCGCTCCCGCTCCTCCTTCTTGCTCCTAGCCAATTCAAACCGAACATCGAATTCGAATTATTGGAACCACTATCATCGCCCTTGGCAGCGAGAGCCCTGACGACTCTTGGATGCTGAACCGCCTCCGTCGCCGCGCATTTAATCGCCCCCTTATCCCCCTTAACTGCCTCAATAACAACGTCGACGTCAGCCCTAAGATCCTCACTCGCGTAAGCGAGCGCCCAAGGGTTCTGACGAACAGCGGCGAGGACGATAGCCTTGTCAGAACGGAGGGAACCGGAAGCCATCTGGAGAGCGTCACCGTCGTTGGTTACGGCAGCGAGGGTTATTGAGGGGTCATCCCTGAGGGTCTGGGTGTAGCGTAGCGCTCGACCGTGTGCGGAGACGGCGGACATCATTACGTCCTTGTCGGATTTTAGACGGTCGGAGGCCCAGAGCATGGCGTCGACTGAGGACTGCGCGGCGGCTTTTACGACTACGGGATCGTCGTTGTACGCCTTGTGGTTCATTAGGGCGTCTCCGTCGGCCGTTACGATTGCTAGAACTTCAATGAAAGAGAGAAGAGAAGACGTTTGTGAAGGGTCAGATGATGTTGTTTGTGTGTGTGTGTGCGTTGTGTGTGGACGGTGTTTTAATTTCTCTCACCTTCCGCTCTCGTGAGTCCCTCCGACTGAATTTCCGGATCCTTGAACTCCTGGTCAGCCTTTTCCATAATCTCCCCCTCCCCCTCCACATCATGACAGAGTAGGAGAATGTCCCTTCCCTTGATATCTATTCCTCCGTCATTGTAGAGCATAACCTTCTTTCTTATCAGCCCGACCTCGGTTATAACGCCAGAGTCTTCAGTGCAAAGGCTAAGCCTGTAAGTATGCTGACGTTCCTGGGTGGGGGATTGAACGTTGCTGTTGTGCTCCCCGATTACGAAGCCGTTTCCGCTTTCAGTCCACATTACACATCTTATTTGATCGCTCCGCCTTATTGTTGTCAGTTTTTGGTTCTCCCATTCCCAGAAGGAGAGCTTGGGGGGGGGGAGGGGGGTTGGTGTGAGAGTGGTTTGAGGGGGGGGGGCTTGTTTATTTCTTCTTCTTCTTCTTCTTCTCTCTCTCTCACCTCAGTCCCACAAGCCCCCAACACAACCTTCTTATACGGATGAAAACTCAGCGATATAACCGAGTTATTAAGCTTCGTCATATAAAGGCAGCTAGCGCTTTCAACGTCCCATATCCTACACTGGTAGCCCAGGCAACCGCTTACGAGGGTGTTACTGTCGGTGGGGTGGAATTTTACGCACCAAGGGGTACGGGGGTGGCCTTTTAGGACGGCTTTGATCTTCCAATCGATGCAGGAGACTACCTTTACGGTGTGGTCGCCGTGGGTGGTTGCGATGAGGAGACCGTCGTGGCTTTTTGAGCGAGGAGCGAGGAAAGAGGAGCGAGGAGCGAGGAGAGAAGAGAGGGGAGAGAAGAGCGAGGCGATGAGTTAACATGTTATGTTATGTTTGATGTTGGTGGCCATAAGGCCCTCACCTGTACGCCATGGCTATTGTGGATTTGGTAGAGGTCGGCAGGGGGAGGTAGTCGGTCGGGGCGTCAGAGATGTTGCATTCGTCGTTCTGCGAGCGTTTGTGTTTGTTTGTGTGTGAGTGTGTGTGAGTGTGTTTTTACCGCAACAAAAACTTCCTGTATCGCGTAGTTATCTTGTCACTATCGCTTCTCCTCTCCCCAGCTATCGCTCCTCACCTCGTCTTCCTCCTCCATGGGAGCCTCGATAGGAGCCTCCATAGGATCAGTTGTTGTTGTTGCTGCTGCTGCTGTTGTACGATGAAATACTTTCTCTTTCTGACTAACAACCTTAGGCTTCAAAGTACACAAAGCCGAACAAAACTCAACCGCTGACTTGGCGTCACAGCGGCCTTTGAGGGGAGGCGATTTGCGTGAAGCAAGAAGAGATGCAATCATTTTGAGTAAAGTTTTGAATAAAAGAAGGTCAGCAGCGTATGACACACTGTAGTATTAATGGGAGAGGTTTCTCTGACGATTTACAGCAAACAGTACTGTGGGAGAGGGTTGGAGGCGAACGAGATGGGAAGGTATTTACGAAATGATGGAAAAACTCTGGCACTAGATTTTGTAGCTTGCCATCCATTATTTGCGTAGATCGCACAACCCAGCCAGCAGCCTTAAGATCGTTAGCAGCGATATTAGCGTAGAACCACCGCAAGTGCCGCAAGTGCTGCAAGTTCTTTTCTAAATCGATATCCCCTCCCTCGACTTTTGATTTCCAAACCGCAGACGACCATGAGCGGCTTCTCTCACCAACAGTCTCAGGACGGCGCTCCGGTGACAATCTTCTTCGAGGAGATAACCGACACCCCCGAGCAGCAGGAGGCTTTCAGGAAAGAGGACGAGGCGATTAAACACCTTAACAAGACCATGGCAGGGGAGCAAGGGGAGGACGAAGAAGACAATGAGGAGGAGAACTTAGGCACTAACATCCAGGAGATTGACTTGACCTCTGGCGGCGTCGTTCAGAAGGGAGACTTGAAGAAGAAGAAACGGAAGAAGAAGAAGAAGAAGAAAACCAGCGGGACCTGCATCTGCCCTCTAACCGCCTGCAGCGAATGCGTCTCAACGCAGGCGAGCTTCGCACACGGCCCAAGAGGCGGGGCGACGCTTACCCTGAACGGCAGGGGAGGGACGCTCACACTCCTCGGAGGCGCCGACCGAAACGGGCAGCACTTCGCAGTCGACGCTACGATGGAGTTTGATTTGAAGTCAAGGGAGTGGGCGAGCGGGGGAGGAGGAGGGGAAGGAGGGGGGAGTGGGAGCGGACCCTGCCCGCGTTCAGGCCACTCGGCAGTGCACGAGGAGGGTCGCGAGACGCTGTACTTGTTCGGAGGAATTTCTCCAACCCCTGATGACCCGGGATTGGCAATGTTCCACTCCGACCTGTGGAAGCTCAAGGCAGGAGAGTGGACCAAGGTTGCGGTTGAAGGCGGGCCTTCTGCGAGGCACGAGCACAGGGCTTGCGTGGTAGCGACCGAGGCGGGGAAGTTCATGTGCGTCTTCGGCGGCGTCGACGAGGTGAGGACGTACGACGAGCTTTGGATGTTCGATTTAGAGCGAGAGAGCTGGGAGCTGTTGAAGGTCGAGAAGGGAGAGAAGCCGCAGAGCAGGGAGATGCACTGCATGGCAGCGGGTGGAAGTGGGGGCGGGAGCGGGACGTGCAGCAGTTTGTACGTCACTGGCGGCAGGCACACGGAGACGGGAGAAGTGCTGAAGGACATGTGGGTTTTCGACTTCAAAAGTATGGGCTGGACGAGGTTGGGGAATCCGCCCAGCAAGAGGTGTAGTCACGGAGGAGGGTTGATGCTGGACGAGGGTTACTTGGTTTTGTTTGGAGGTGAGCTCAGTCTGTTTTGTGTGTGTGTGCGGGGTTGGTCGGGGGTGGGGGGTGGGGGATGGGGGATGGGGGATGGGGGGGCGGGTTATGATTTTAAAGTGCTAACAACTGCGTGTCTGCGTTTCTGATTTGCAGGATTCGACGGTGGGGAAGTCATGTACGACGACTTCATTGTCTATGATATTGCTGGGGAATCAGGATGGAGCGAAATGGAGGTGGAGGCAGCACCAGTCATTCGGTTTTCCCTAGCGAGCTGCGTTGTCGGAGGAGGAGGGGAGGGCGAGGGCGAGGGGGAGGAGACGGAGATGGGGAAGGGGAAGGGGAAGGGGAAGGAGTTGGTGCTATTCGGAGGAGTCAATCCGTTCAACGATTTGGCAGATGTTCACGTCGTTTCCGTAGAATTGTTATTGGAAGGTGGGGAGGAAGGCGGGGAAGGGGGAGAGGGCAATTAGATTAATTTATTTTAGATGAGAAAAGTGTTTTTTTAAGTGATGAAACGTAAAAATGTCATGAGGGGGAATTATTGCATAGAGCGGAGGTAGGCGACACGACTACCTTGGATGTTACATCGTCTTCATAAATCTCGCCATCTACGTCTATGGTTGAGGGGACACACATATTGCCAGGGAAACGTTTATATATTGCCCGGGAAAAGTTTATATACTGCCCGGGAAAAGTTTACATATTGCCCGGGAAACGTACACATATTGCCCCAGGAAACGTACACATATTTCCCGCACAACGAAGGCATATTTCCGGGGCAACGAAGGCACATTTCCCGGGACGTCAACCTCTATGTTAAAATTACGAAACACCGAAGACGACCGGAATTTCGTTGCGGACGCAATGGTTTTATCTAAAATGCCCAACCATGCTAGGAACAATGACAATTTTCCAATTAATTCTATAGCCCTAACCCATATCCCTAACCCTAAGGTAACATGCCAAAATGAAACGACTTTTCTGTCAGATGACGGAACGGTCATCCAAGAGTTGCAGCGGGGAAGCGTTGCTGGGGTTACAACCAAGATGGCTCAGAGGATGATGATTGCTCGCAGCGGGAAATGACGGAGGGGATTCATAGTTGGGGCAGGTGCACTTGAGAGAGGCTGCGTCCAGGTGAATGATGTGGGGATGTGCTTAGAAAACAAGGGTGAAATGGTCGATCGATGCAATACGTTCCGCTGATAGTTGGTCTTTTTAAAGGAAAAAGTCTACGCTCCCCAGATGAGGTGTGAAAAGTCCTGACTTTTCTGTGCTTTGGGATCTCTGCGCCCTTATGGTTCAGTGTCACTTAAAAGCCATCATCACCAACAAATTACAACAATTCCCGATCCTAAAAACATCACAGAAGTCAACAGTTTACAGAATAATACATGAAACTTGCGGTAAGTCCCTATCGCGGTGGCGATGAGGTTTTCTTTTGCAGTAGTAGAGAATTACTATACTTTTGTATGTTGACCCCACACACAACAACACACCCACCAAACCTAACTGACCCGGAAACGTACCCATCGCAGATCGACGACACCGAAATTCTCCCCCATTCGACGAAAGTCGAAGACTCGTCAACCCAGTCAGCACTTATTGCTGCTCTTCATCAGGAACTAAAGGCGAAGGCAGCAGAGATCGAGAGGCTCAAAGTTGATGCAGCTGAAAAGGACGCAGCGGCGCTTGAGGAGAAACGAAGGTTCGGCGTGGTCATCGAGGAGCTTAAAATGAAAGACAGGACTAAATCGCCTTCGGCTTCCAGGAGTCTCTCCCCTGCACTCGCTAGAAACCCCTCCTGGCCCGCCGACCCCTCCGTGCCCGATCCCCTCCTCAAGCGCGACAAGAACTCAAACGTCCTGAGCAAAAACATCATCACCAACAACTGCACGTTCAAGATCACCGTGCACGACGAAATGCACGTGCTGAAGGGCGCCTTGTTTGGGGAACAGAAAGAAAATACCGACAGGAGCAGCCTCTACCAGGAGGTACTAGAGCAGCCAACGGACGACGAAGGTCCGATCGTCTTCTGGAGTTATCTATTGGATCTCACCAAGTCTTGCGATCTTATCTTGAGGCTCCAGGATGTGACGCCTCCCGGGATCGAATCGGGAGGTGTCGTAATTCAAGGTGAGCGGCCCTCTATCGGTGTACTACCACAAAAAAATACTAATACGCTCCCCCGCGCACCCTACGCTCGTCGCAGTCACTTCCGTTTTTGAGGACGACCACGACCACGACCTCTGTCTTCCAGATCCACACTCGGCGGGAGTGACCCTCGCAAGAAAGTTCAGGCTTCGACTCAGCAACGGGATGATCGTTCTTAAGCCGCTTCCTCTAGAACAAACTTCCTTGACGTTCACGGCTGAGGTGACGCTTCTGGAACTAGACGTGGAGGACCCAGACTATGTGATGAGCATTCAGTCGAAGGTCAAATCGGTCATCAAACAGAGCGTGCGAATCCCATCCATGCTCAGCAGGATGTCGATGATGGGCAAGAAAACTATCTCGATAAGCCCCAAGATGATATCAAAGAAGTTCTCGAGCACATGGCAGAAGGCTACTGCGAGGACTTTCGGTTTCGTCCAGGACGGAACCAGGGCCAAGGAGCTGTTCTGCAAAGTTGCCGGCCTCCTCTACGAACGGTTTAAGAAGGAGGACGTGATCGACGCAAGGAGGAAGGCGGCGCTCGTTGATTCCATACCGTACGCTCCTCCCTTGACTGTGGACGAGCGAAAAATTATCGCCGAGTCCTTGACGATTATCGACGAGCTTACTGAGGCGAAGAGGGTCGCAGGAACGGCGAATGACTCTGTAGAAAAATTCCTCCATTATTTGCCCGATGGCGGAGGGGCGTGGGGAAAATCAGTGGCGGATATGGATGTGTCGGCCATCGCCCTCTTCACAGAACTTTGGGTGATCAACACGTATGCGAAGAAGGCAGAAAGCAAGGACTCGATTCGCGAAGTTTGGACGAACCTCGACGGCAGTCGATCTCAGCAGTACACCCGTTCGTTCAGCATTTCTGGAGCTTTCCACGACAGGTTGTTTGAGGCCTGGCAGACGTGGGAGAAATTGATTGACAAAGACGGGCGCGAGACTTTCGTGATCGCCATATCCCCTATCGAAAAATATAACGGGACGCACCACAAAATTGCAGTGGATAAAAACATGGTGAAAGCCACGTCCAGGGGCGTGTATGTCATTAAACAGGTGACAGAGAACACCTGCGAGTGGACGAGGGCGCAGCAGTTCGATCTGAACATCACCGGGTGAGGAGACAATAGAACGACTGACGAACATGTTCACTTTGCTTCAATACTAACTCGTCGCTTCACTCATCGTTGACACAGCATGCCGATGCGAGTGGCAAACTTCATCGCCAAAACTGAGCTCGGGAGGGCAAACAAGATGCAAGAGAAATTTAGGCGGAACGGCAAGGCGGTGGAGCGAGAGAGAATTCTCGGTGTTGTAGCGACCATGAAAGAGAGAAGTGGGAAACCGTTAATGGATGACCAAGCGGCAGTTTTCGAGCGCTGCTTTAAATTCTTTGGAGAGGAGAAGGAGCAAGGTTGGGATCCTATTCAGCAGGACTCTTTTCGAGGCACGAAGATGTGGAGGAGATACTTTCCGCCGAAAAAGGGGGAGAGAAGTATGGCATCCGGTAGAGCAGTCGGCGTGTTTGATTCCTCCGCTGAAGAGGCGGCGGCTCATCAGCTGGATTTTTGTTCCGCGGAAAAGGTGCGAAATTCCATAGAGGCTAAAAACCCGGTTAGGATGTTTTTACGGGCGAAGGAGAGGAGAAACGAATGCACCTTCGTCACAGTACAAAGAATGCCTTTCCCATTGCAAAATAGGGAATTCGTCGTCCGCCTGATCTGGAAATCCGAGATTGGTAAAGTGCATATCGCATTTCATTCAGAACATTCATCTGAAATCGACTATGGTTCGAAGCTGAAAGTGACGAGGGCGAAGACATTAGGTATGTGGATCTTCGAGGACCTTCCAGATAGGATAGGCGGAACGAAGCAGTGCCAAGTCACTCTTAAGCAGGTAAGCGACATTACAAATCACGTTTCATTCCCTTACTCCCCCCTCTCACCTTCCTCGTCGACGGATTCAACTATAACAGCATTTTGATATCGGAGGAGTCATTCCGACGTGGGTCGTCGACAGAAAGCTGCCCGAGGCACTTAGCGCCGTGCAGGAAGGGATTGACAATTTCAGGCAGGACGAGAAGATTGACAGCGCGGACAGGATTGAACGCGCGACGTTTTTTAGGGATTTGTTGAAGGATGAAACGTACAGCAAAGAGGAGAATGCCCTGATCGAGGAAGTCACTCAGAAATTTGACTCCTTGAAGGACGCCAACTGGAAGAAGCTCAAGTCACCCGATATTTTTGTTGATATGGACTTTTTGGTGAACGTAAGCTTGGCCAAGAGCAAGGCGGACAAGACGACGGCTGGCGTTGGGAGAGGTGAGAGCTGAGATAGCAAAATTACGTGATATCAGCATACGTTGTCAATACTTTCGTCTATAGCGTCGCTGCTGTCGAATCCTCCACCCTAACCCTTAATGTCACAAACTCGTGCTTCTTTGCGACTCGCTCGCTTCGCTCTTCGCAGCCGTGACAATCATCGATTCGTCGGTTGAGCAATGCGTTGCTTTCGAAGCAAATAAGGATTCAAGAACTGCAAAGCAGGGAGACTCGAAGAAGAAATCCATTAAGGTCAACAACCATTGCGACATTTATTGGACTGTAGTCAACTTACCCGTGCCGGGATTTTCACCTAGGGAATTTCTTCTAAAGAAAATCATCAAGAGGTTGGACGATAACAGAGTGATCGTAATATACGATGATGTTGAGCACGTCGATTTCCCAATCGGCGCTGAGAAGAAGTATGTTCGCGCGTCTGCTACCGCATTTTGGAAATACGAGAAGCTACCAGAGGTGGAAGGCGCCCCGCAAACGAGAGTGACATATCTTCAGCAAGTGGACATGAGAGGATTGGTCCCGAGGGCTGCGGTGAATAAGAATGCAGTCTCAAATTTGAACTACGTTGGGAGTATTCGTAAGTTTTTTGACAAGAGCGAGACAATAGGTTGTGGGCGTAGAGAGAGGATCGCGCGCATTGTCGAGCAAGAAAAATGCTTGGATCAGGAATCGGCCGAACTCGCCATACGGCAGTTCGAACTTTTATTCGACGAGAGGAAAGGGAGCGAGCGGCCAACCGCAAGCTTCGGGTTGGCTGACAGCAAGTTGTACGCCCACGGAATTGTCGGCGGCCATACGTGGGGGAGGACCAGGGTAAAGCTCAATGCGAGAATGGAACTAGTAGCAGCTTACTTCTGGGACTTCGAATCTCACCAAAACATGGAAATTACCGGCAATGTCGGAAGGAAATTTGAGGAAAAAGTGGTGGGTGATGAAGGCGTCTTTATAAAAGTCGTTAAGCGACGGCAGAATTTGGAGAGCACGCACGGTGGATCGCATAGAGACAGAATGTTTACGAGCAAAATGGCTCTTAAAATAATCGACGCCAATACAATAATAATAACCCACACACCCATCAGCGAAGAAGTGGTCAGTAAACGCCAAAAGAATACAATATTGAAGAGATCTCGCGGATCGGTCTCGTCATTTAGGGACGATGTTGTTGAGGCCAAGGAAACCGTGGCGATAAAGCTCGAAAGGTTGGTGGGAGGAAAGACGAGAGTAGAATATGCAACACAATTGGAACTGGGGTTCGGCTCTAGTCGTAGGGCGAGCAGTAATTTTATGGTGCATCGCTTGCAGGAGGTATCGGGGGCTTCTGTTTATTTCCAGAGGCTCGTGCCGTTGGGTGACTACGAAGTGGAAGATGGCCAGGCTCTCGCGCACGATCTGCTGTGGACAGCGATGTCAGCCAAGAGGCGTGTCGAGAGGCTGAAGGAAGTAGCTGAGAAGAGCACTGCCTTGAAGGAAATCAAGTTGAAATATCCTTGGTTCTTCAAGATGCTCGCCGCCGCCCTCGAAGGTAGCTTGCAGCTGCATAGAATTAGACCTGTAGGGACGAAGCTGGTCTGCGTGAGCGATAAAGAGGCGACGAAGATCGGAAGGAACCTGGTGCCGGCACTCATGTCGCAGCAGCGCGCTGAAGCCGGTGTGAGCGAGTGGAAAGGTCAGAACCGTGCAGTTAAGGAATTGATGGAGGAGCACGCGTGGTTTGAGCCGATGATCATTGTGTTGTCGAAAGAAGTCGTGAAAACTGCCCCTTGGGGCTTGATGGGTCGAGTTATCACTGGTGCAATTTTGAGCATAGCCGACATGTCGTCGGACCTCTATATCCTAAAGGTGTACTGGGACGCTGGGGACGACATGCTGGTTTACCGCAACTCGACCCTCGCGTGCTTGCTGACAAGCATCTTTTCCCAGCTATTGCTCGTCGTCTACCAAAACCGGAAGATGGGCGTATTGAGGGTCATGAAAGAGGCGTTCATTGTCTCCGTAGGGATGAAATCGCCGTGGGATGCTTACAGAGTCGCAATCGGAGCGGAGCAGGAGAAAGGCACAGAGCTCGACCCGATGATTGAAATGACTTTCACTAAATGTATCGAGATGTTTGCGGAGAGCATCCCAGGAATTATCATTCAGGCGAGCGCGATTATGAATGCACTAGATGAGGGCAAGCCAATTGGGGCGTCAGCTTTCGCTTCGGTAATGTTCTCTTGCTTGACGACCGGTTTCATTAGCGCGTCGATTAGCTACGACCTGGACACTGATCCCCGGAAGAGAGGTGAGAACGTGAAGAGGACGATGACATTGTGCTGCCAACTACATCATGTTTCTAACGCCGACAACACAACCTTCCGTGCGACTCGTTTCGCTCGTCGCAGCCGAGAAACCGGACTTTTACGGATACGTTCGAGACTCAGCTCATCTGCGCCTGCCCACGTTTTTGTCGATGATCCTTATGTCGTCATCGTTTATTCTTGTGAAGGGTATTTTCGTTATTACCCTTGCTGAGATTGGGTCCAACGTTGTTGTTTTTTATCTCATGACTGAGATGCTGCTGTTTTTGGTGCTGAAGTTTATTCGTGGAGACCTAGTTTACTGGATACCTGTGAACGGTCTAATGGGTTGGTTCATTGCGATATTCATGCGAGTCATTTGCAAGATTATTGTAGATTTCACAGGTGAGGCGCAGTGAGGAGCGAAGCGACGAGCTAAAGATGCACATATACGAGATATCGATGGCCCTCTCCGGGACTTCCGTGGTTAACGTTGCTGGGTCGTCTCCACCGCCGTTTCTTACGCCGACAACACAACCCTCGTAACGAATCGCTTCGCTCTCGCAGGTTGCGTTCACTTCCGTCACCCATACGAAGTAGGCGGCCTTGCTTTCTCCATCAACTATTTCGTTCCTTTAATTGGCCTGGTTCTGCTACTTTTCGCTTCACCAATCTACAAAGAGGAGACAGAGCTGAGCGAGACTACCGTGGAGTATTTACAGAAAATAACCATGATTGCAGGTTCCTTGCTTTTGTTTTCGACCGGACTGTTCTTTAGTCTTATCAACGAAGATTTTCGGAGCACCTGGTATTCTACAGAGACGGCAGGCCTTATGACGAGGAGAACCTTTTTGGAGGGCAACGACGTGTCGAAGTCACACACGCTCAGCAAGAACATCGCTCTATGGTCTCCAATCAAAGACAAGGTGGAGGAGTGGATAAGCTCAAACTGGGCTACTTGGGAGGAAGAGCAACCTTCTTGGTTCACTGACGAGTGGAAAGAGCGAGTGCCAGTAGAAATGGTTCCCAGGCGACGTAATGCGCTTTTGAGTGATTTGCTGAAGTCGGAAGGCGCTGAGAGTGCGAAAGTGAGCGAGCAGGGAGACGATGAAGGAGCGGTAAGAGGGGAAAACAATAGCAGGATTTCAAGGGTTATGCCAGAAGGGGTACAGGATGAAGGAAAGAGAAACGTGGATTTCGATGAATTTGAGAGGGAAGTAAAACGGAGAGGGAGCGTGATGGGGTAGATAGAAGAAGGGTAAGAACCATTTTTGTTCGGCCAAAGGAGCATATTTTTTTAACTCTCCCACTTTTTGTTGTTACCCACTCACAAATCACTCACTGTTCCCACTCTAAGATCCCATTGATCCCCGGTAACTTCCACCAGAATACCCACTGTTGCCGCTGCAGCCACTGTTTCCTGAACAATTTGACCATCCTCCGGGACTAGAGCAGTTGTAACCTCCACCCCATCCTCCATAATCCGTACCTCCGTACATGTCACCTCCTCCGCACCCGTATGTGGGACTAGATCGGCCCGGAGGAGTGCCGGTTGACGAGGGTTATGGTTATGGTTATGGTTTGGGGTTAGGGTTAGGGTTAGGGTTATGGTTAGGGTTATGGTTTGGGTTAGGGTTAGGGTTAGGGTTAGGGTTAGGGTTAGGGTTAGGGTTAGGGTTAGG
>BRXY01000206.1:0-72720 GCA_030267945.1 Triparma strigata
CCATAACCATAACCATAACCATAACCATAACCATAACCATAACCATAACCATAACCATAACCATAACCCTAACACAAGATTGACAACAGCGATGCTGCGGTCCGTATCTTCTTTTTTTGACCTCCCTGAATAAAATATGCGACACATGGGATAACAGGAATTTTTTTACGGACACACTGGTTGAATCCAAAATGCCCAACTTCCTAATCCTGAGACTTTTACTAATCAAAAAGTTAAAATGAAACTACTTTTATGAAAAAGCCTGAACCATGCATCCAATGAAATTGTGTCCACTTTTAAATTTTCAATACAATAAATTAACAACTCAACATTTTAAAAATAATTACAGCACGACGTGCATCCCTGCCCCTCCGCCCTCGTACACACAGACCATCAACTTCATGAGCCGTTCGAAGTCCCTCGTGTAAAGTTGCGTGTCGAAGAGCTTCCCTCCCCACGTCATTTTCAGGCTCCTCCTGACGATTTCCAGGCTCTCCCTGCTCCCCGCCGCCAGGCTCACGGCCGTGTCCTCTAACTCCTTGGCCGTCGATGTGAGGAGAAAGGAGTCCAGGCCGAACGAGAGGTTTTTAATCAAGCTCACTCCGACCCTCCTGGCGAAGGAGTTGCCTGCGTAAGTCAGCACGGGGAGGCCGCCCCTCAGGGCGTCTGTGGCCGTGCTGTGGGCGCCGTAATAGAACGAGTCCAAGAAAAGGTCGGCGACGCCCAACCTTCCCAGGTGCTCCGACTTTGAGACCCTGTTGGCGAAGAGGATTCTGGAGGGGCTGATTCCTCGGCTGGCCGCCTCGAGTCTTAGATTTTCTACGATGCCGGAGTCGGCGTACTTGTGGCTGGGTTCGAGGAGCCACAGGATGGAGTTCGGGGTCCGCCGCATGATGTTCAGCCAGGTGCTGTAAATTTGGGGCTCCAGCTTGTCTTGCTTGTTAAAGTTTGCGAAGACGAAAGCGTCGAGGGGAAGGTTGTGCGTCTCCCTGATGCGGTTCCACTCGTCAGACTGCGGCGCGGGAGGCGGCTTGGGGTTGTGGCGGTCGTAGTAGTTGATCTGGTAGCTATGCGGCATGAGAGCGAGCTTCTCGGTGTAGTGGTCCGCGTGCTCCGGGGGAGTCACCCACTGATCGCCTATGATGTAATCCATGAATTCCGCCCCTGAAGTTCCGGGGAAAATTAGATAATTCACTTGGATCGGCGCGACCCTTCTCGCCGTGATCTCCGGCCGCCCTCCGAGGGTGAACCCCTGCATATCGATCAAGATGTTGGGCGCGTGCCACTTAATAAGCCTCGCACTGTCGTCGTGGCCCAAGTGACTCAGTTCGACAAACCTGTGGCGAGCGGCACAATGCGTTTGGTTAGAATTCTGTTAGGTTTCTCCTCCTCGGTCTACTAGATTCCTCTCACCTTCCCCCATCCTCCTCCTTCCCGCCCACTAAGTCAACGATATTCCTACGGTACGTCGAGTTGTCGTCTTTTCCGTAGCTGTAGGCGTCGACGTCCACAATGTTGGTGAAGTTGTGCCACATGAAAAGGCCCTCGGCGAGGTGGCTCGTCGGGTGGTTGTTGAAGTCGTAGCAGATGTAGCCTATCTTGAGCCTGCCGTCAGCTATTTTGTGCTCCGGCGGGGCGACCGACGAGGAGAAACGGCTCAGTTCGCCTGCGTGAGAAACCGCAATTTCCCTACGGAACCTGGGCGACACCGGCAGGCCGAGGGTGTCGAACGGGAGCAGGCTGCTCTGCCTCCCCATTGCTATCTGCAGCGCCTTGACGTCGGCCAGCAGCTCGTCGAAGGACCTCCACAGCTCCCAGCTACAGCTCGTTTTCATTCCCCTGAAAATGTGCGCCCGAGTCCCCACTATCTGGTCCAGGACGTCTCCCTCCTCCTGCCCCCCCCTCACCAGCTCTAGCCTCTCCTCGAGCAGTATAACCGCGCTATTATGATACATGCAGCTCTCCCTAACCTTCCCCTGCTGGCTCAACGCCTGCCCCATATTATTAAGTATCATGAGCATCAGCTCGCACACCTCGTCTACCCTTGCTAGGCCTCCGAAGAACTCTCTGTTCCCAGTGTGCATAGCCATCGGCAACTCACGGAAAGTTCCCTCTCCGAGAAGAGCCCTCTCGGTCCTAACGACGAAAGAAAGAAAACACACACACACACGATCGTTAGACAAAACGAACATCCTTCCAATCCCTACGCCCTAAAAAATAAGGGTCGTCTCCACCTCTCACCTTTCATAGTGCCATATCGCGTCGTCGACCGTTCCGTGTTTATGATGCAACGCCGCTAAATTAAGCCATGCCTCGACATATTCCTCCCCAGAGTTTAGTTTACCCTCGATAGCTAGACGGTAATGGTGGACTGATTCTAAGATGCTACCCTGGTGCTGGTAGGATACTGCTAGGTTGTAGTGGAGGTCTGGGGAGTTTAGGTTGCGGGAGAGGGCGAGGTTGAAGGTGGAGATAGACTGGGAGGAGAGGCCGAAGGTGTGGTAGAGCAGGCCGAGGTTTATGTACGATTGGAGGTGCTGGGAGGAGGAGGATATGGCGGCGGTGTAGTAGCGGAGGGAAGTCTCGAAGTTGAGGTTGCCGTGGTAGGTTCTGATACCTTTCAGCGTCGCTTAGTTTTGGTGTGTGTGTGCGGGTGTAAGTTGCGACGATCGTCGAATGCACCTTTTCGAAAAATAACGCCTCACCTTCCCGCTCGGCCCTGTCGCTGTATATCTTCCCGAGATTGCCGAGGCTGTCCGCATGGTGCTTGTCCTTCTCCAGCGCCTTGAGGTAATACTGCGAAGCGAGCAACCCTAACAGTTAATGAAATAGATGAATAATCTCGCGCGGATGTGTCGCTTGCTCGAACCCTCCTCTTAACCTCTCACGTATCTGCGCAACAAGTTCTCTTCTTCTCTCACCTCCTCGCTGACAACGTTGTCACTATCGTCCCCCGTTCCGAACTGATGTATCGCCCCAAGGTAAAAATGAGGCAACGGCGAACCAGGGTGCTCCAAAGCTATGTCGTTGAAGAGGTCTATTGACTGCATGTGTTCCCCTCTGTTCCACATTTCAGTTGCGGTGTCTACGGCGTGTTCTACGGCTGTATCTATTGATGTATCTATTGTTGTATCTGTTGATGTATCTATTGATATCGAATTAGGGGGAGGAGATACTGCGGCTGCAGTACAGTACACTGTAGTGAATGCATATTTTATGGGGACGGTGTTTTGGTAAAGAAGCGCGGCGAAGAAGAGGAGGGAACGGAGCATCGAGGGTCTGGAAGACCTTTTCATTGCTCTTTGGAACGAGAGTTATAAGTACCCAAGGTAAAAAAAGAGGGAAACATACTGGTATCTACATTGCTTTTTAACTTCCTTTTTTCGTTTCAACGTACACAGCTGTGTGTCACTTCGCTGACCTGCTGTTACACCTTCCTTACTCTACACTATCTTAATATTAAAATCAATAATAGTTACGTCTACGTTGAATTAAACACACATCTATCTACGGCCAGCGAGACCTTCCCTCTACCCCGCTCTACCCCGCTACAGCAAGCTGTACAGTGATCTCTGCTTCGACAGCACGCTAACTCTAAGAGTGAAGTAAAGCAGTAATTGTAGTTGTAGTAATACCACTGAATAGGACCGCAAACCAGTCAGCACCAATCTAGCACCAATCTAGCAGCAGCAGCTATCGCAGCTATCAATAGTAATAGTAACACAATGTCAACCTTCGGTACAGTAGGCGCGAACTTCACCGTCTCAAAATACTCCCGTTCCCAAGACACTTCCGGCGCCTACGGTCGCAAACGTCGTCGCACCCAAACAAACCCGAACGACTGGGCCACTTCCATCCCCTCCCAAAGAGAAAGGGTCCTGCTGTTAGGGATGTCGTACCCGGATATAAGGGAGCAGCTGGTGGAGCATTGTGATTCGGGGAGGAGCGGGAGTACCAAGAGTAAATTCAATAAGGAGCAGAGCGCGGGGGTGGAGATGGTCGTGGAGATGGTGAAGAAGAAGGTGAGACAAGCGGCGGGAGGAAAAAAGCGGAATGCCTGGAAGGAGTAAGGAGCTGAAGCATCCAATCGGAACCGCCCAGGCGACCGCTTTTCACTGGCGACCGACCGACACATACACACACACTGACTCGCCCCCCCCCCCCCGCCGCCCCCCCTTCAGCTCCTTAACGAGGTCGACGGCCGTGACCTCGCCCGAATCCTCGCCCTCGAGGCCTCCGACCAGTACGAGGCCCACGCCGTTTCCATCCAAGACGGCGCAGAGTTCTCCCCCGAGAAGTACCTCCACGCGAACTTCAACAAGATAGGCTTCGTGGATAAGGTGTGCGACAAGTGGATTGCCCCGCACGCGAGCAAGACTAAGGAGGTGAGGAGAGGGAAGAGTCAAGTTTCCGTCTTTTTAATGACGCCACATTCGCCTGCTACTTATTCTTGTTATTCTAACTCCCCCCGGCTTCCCTCGGTTCGCCTTTTACGCTCGTGAGCAGATCAGGTACAGCCAGATCATAATGGACTACTTCTGGATCCCCAAGGGCTGGGCCGAGCAGGTGAGAAAAACCAGCTCGAGAGGCGCGTTGTGGGCCGAATATTGACGTGTGTTCACCGATACGGTTCCACATGTAACGTCGACGCAAGAAGCCTTAGAGGAGTCTCGCAGCCTTCCGTACAACTCGCTGGGTGGGGGGGGGTTATTCATCGTCTCACAACCTTCCATACAACTCGCTTCCCCCCCCCTACAGCACTGGACAGCCCACCTCTTCAAGACCAACCTCCCCGACTTCCACAAGATCCTCAAGAAGGACGGAGCGGTCTACTTCCCCTTCAAGGCCCACTGCTTCAACAAGCTCGTGGAGAACCTCTCCACCCTCTCCTCCCTCTACGACATCACTTTCCTCAAGAGGTGGGACCTCGAAGAGGTCATCCTCTGGCGCCACACCCAAGACATCGACCCCGAAATTATGGAAAACGTCTTCCGCAAAAAGATCGACCAAGAAGACCTCTACTGCGAGCTCGACAAGCAGGAGCTCAACACGCAGCTCGAGGCTGTAGGAGACATCTTCTCGTGGATTGACGACGTGGAGAATATTAGGTTCATTAAGATGACGCCGGTGGAGGCGAGGGGGGGGGAGGAGGGGGGGAGGGGAGGAGAAAAAAAGAAGAAAACGTCGAAGAAGAAGGTGAGGAAACGACAAACATTGGACGGTATCACTCAACCAGGATTCTAACGAACGTCGCTTCACTCCTCGGCCCGCCCTTCGCTCAGAAACCCCTCAAGGGCGGCTTCGTTCACATGAGAGGCAAGAGCGGGAGGAGGGTCGCCAAAAATCGCACCGAGAAGGAGGAGCAGGAACTGGCCATCAGGTGCCAGGCGCCCCCGACCTACGAGATGCTCACCGAGAACGACATGAGCTCCGTCACGCAGATGTGCAGGTTCAAGGCGTGGTGGATGAGCGGCGAGAACGAGAAGGTGACCGCCTACTGGAACAGGAGGAGCCTCCGAGAGCCCCACGTCCGGCTCGTCAACTCCCCGCGGTGGTGCCACGAAACTGCGAGCCTGCTCGGCCTGTCCAAAGGCCCTACCCAGGTCATCTCGGACCCGCTGGGGAAGGACGCGTACCCGAAGTTGTTCAAGGATGCTTTTCACCCCTCGAAGCTGTGCAAGGAGGTTCGCACCAACAACCCTAACCCCACCGCCGTGCTAGGCGCCTGCAGAGAGGCCCTTTTGAAGTACGGCCTAAAATCGTACCAGAAGACCCCCCGCACGAAGTGGAACAAGGACTTTCCCGAGCTCAGGTCCTTCCCGCTCTGGAGGATAGTTCACAAGATCGAGGAGCAAGTCCTAGGCAGGAGGAAGGCGAAACCCCCCGACCCCGAGAAGGTCTTCGAGGAAATCAAGGAGGAGAAGAGGCTGCAGGACGAGGGCAGGAGAGAAGCGGCCAAGAGGAGGGAGACGGCCAAGCTCCTGAAGGCGGAGAGGGAAAGGAACAAGGTGGAGCTGCAGCGCAGGGAGAGGGCCGCCGCCGCGGAGGAGAAGAGGAAGATGGCGGAGGAGAAGAAGATGGTGGCGGAGGCGGAGGTAGAGGAGAATAGGAAGATGGCGGAGGCGGAAACGGAGGGGAAGAGGCTCGTCGAGAAGGAAGGGGCCGCCCTTTTAACCTTGACCTTAACCCTTAACGAGAGCGAAGCCGAGGCTCTTCTGGCACTGGCCAAGACCTCACCTTCCCCGCCCGCGAAATTGAAACCAACCGAACCAGCTTCTCCTGTCCCAACCGCACCCGTGACTCAATCCTCCCTGCCCTCCCCTGCCACCTCCCCTGCCCCGTCTAGCAGTGCGGAGGAGGAGTGGGCCCTCGTACAAATTTACGACCACACTAGTCAAACCTCCAAGGTCCCCTCCGACGTTCTCTCCGCCGCCCGCGTAACCCGCAGGTCTGCGCTCGAGAAATGCAGCAACGACAATTGCGAAACTACCGCAGTGGCCGTCTGGAGGGACCTCGCCCTAGGCCAAGGCTCCAGGTCGCGACCGACGGCGACCTGGAGAACGTGCGAGCCATGTCAGATGAAGGACTTCGGGGGTTGGCCGCAGTATTCGCCGACGGAGCGGAAGGCGACGCCCAAGAAGGTCGCCAAGAAGGTCGCCAAGGAAGCTGGGCATGGAATGAAGCAGCCTCCTCGCGCCCTTTCCCCTCCCCTTCCCTCTGAGGGCGGGTACCTCCCAATTCCCGATCTAACGAGGTCACGGTCGAATGCTTTCCCAACCACGAAAATTATTTCTGACAAGGTAGACGAGTTCTCCCTGTGGCTCAAATCTCGAAAGGAGCTGTGGCGAAAATCGTATTGTGCGAATGTGGACGATGAGCCCACGAACGAAGGCGAGAGGATCCCCACGAAGCCAGAGGCCCTGAAGGAACCCACGAAGCAAGAGGCCCCGAAGGAACCCAACGCCCCCCCGTCTGCCAAGCCAGCGCAGAAATACTTCGTGATGGCCAAGTGTGCCGAGCTCAAGGTCTTATCTCCCGAGATTTCCGACAAAGAGAGATCAAAGAAAGCCACGGAGCTTTGGAAAGCATGCACAAAAGAGGAGAGGCGGCCCTTCCTCGAACAGGCAGCTGCGGATAAGGAGCGCTATAAGAGAGAGTTGGAGTCGCACGTTTCTCCAGCCAACCTGCCGTTCAAGAAGCGAAAGAACAATGCAGAGAAAGCGAATTCTCCCGCCGTCCCAGCCGTCTCGAACGTCATCACCGTGGTTCCTCCTGCCTCTGAAGGCGACGTAGGCGCCTCCTCCTCCTCCTCCTCCTCCTCCTTCTACAACACCCACCCTAATAGCATTAGCCTCCCTCTCAACCTCCCCAACCTACCAGCAGTTCATCCAGTTCTCGTTTCAAACCTTGCCGATGTTAGAAGCGGCTACAGCAGCAGCGACAGCATCGAAGAGAAGAAGACGGTCGACGGTGGCGTCATCACGCCAGCCAGCGTGGGGAGCCAGGCGAATCAGTCCCCCCAAGAGCCGGAGCCCAAGCTCGTTGCCATCGTGTCCACCCTTTCCACCGACGTCGAATCAAAGTCAAACACGACCGCAGTCTCACCGACACAGCAGGCACTCCTCGACGCCAGACAGATACTCGGGGATGGTTGTAACGAAAATTAATAGTACGGAAGGAATGGAATTGTTTTGTTTTTGAAAAAGAGAGCAGAGAATTCTTACTTTTCTTTCTTGGAGGATCTTGGTTTAAACATTTTTGCAGATTTCATTGAGGGAAAAAACCAAAGTTTAATTTCGTCCAGTTCAGACTCACATTTTTCATAGGCGTTCGTCTAAATCCTTGAAAGGACCGTTCATTGAATTCTCGAAGCCATAACGTCGTCCAGCCCCTTCAAAACAAATAATTATCGAACTCGGAAACTGAGCTGAGCGACGCCGACATCTTTACAATGAGCACACCTTCTGATTCTTTCGCCGAACAAGACGCGAACTCGCTTCCAGTGGTGGTGCACCCCTCGCTGCATTCTGTCCAGCCTCAGGCCATGCCACCGAATCTGTCAGGTTAGTTTGTCTCTCAACTTTTCTCCGTTGGTGGCAGCGGCTCTCTCACCCTCCCCCTAACCCGTCACCCGTCGCGCAGCTCTGCAGCTGTGGCAAGTGCAGCAAATGCAACAGATGCAACAGATGCAGCAGCAGATGTACCAGGCTCAGTTCATGCCGTATTCCGGTCTGCCAGCGAACATGAACATGAACATGGGCGCTCGATCTGCGACTCCTCCTCCACGCAATGTGTTTCCCGAAGGCACGGCAGTCACCACGCTTTACAACGGCGATCCGTTCGACGCGGTCGTGGTGCGTTATTCACTCGTCCATTCTGAGTATGAGGTCATGTTCAGCGACGGCACGACTTGCTTCTTGGCCGCCGACAAGGTCGGCGCTTCAACCGCGAAACCGCCACTGAAGAAACCCGTTCCGTCGAAGAAGCGGAAGGCGACGCCCAAGAAGGTTGCGAGACAACCCGCCAAAAAGGTCGCCAAGAAAGCTGGAGATGGAATGAAGACTCCGCCTCCGTCTAAGAAGAAACAACCCGCCTCAAAAAAGAAGACCTCGAGGTCGACGACTCCAAAGGATACGGAGAGCAAGAGGAGGCGGCGAAACGGCCAGAGCAGCCTGCAGAGGAGCATCAACAAGCAACAGTCGGCCGTCATTGACTTCAAGAATAGGTGGCTGGCCATCAAGGAGCGCGACCTGAAAAGGTACAAGTACTACTACATGAAGGAGGACTTTGACTGGAGGGAGAAAGATCACGAAATGGACGAAGACGAGTTGGCCGAGTCCGTCCTCGCCGGCTTGCACGAGCCTCTGCCCGAGAAGTTGGAGGAGGAGAAGAAGAGGGAGAAGAAGCCGAAGAAGCCTAAGGAGACGAAGCATTTCGTGGAATGCCCCGAACCCATCGAAGAGACGGAGCTGCTGTCGCAGGTCTTCGCCGCGTATGGGGAGGAGGTTAAGCGGGAAAATGGTTTCTGCGAGAAGGAGAAGCCCGGGGCCTTCAGGGAGGTGAGAAAGTTTGAAATGCGTCAATCATCGCTCCTTTATTTTTAACTCTCGTTGCTTCCTCACCTCGCAGCCATGGGACTGCGAAGCTTGCCTGGCCTGCGTGGGCGAAGGAACGCACACGAGAAAGTGCAGAAAGTGCGTGGCCTGCAAGGCGAAGGACGGCGCCCTCACGATCTGCCACAACAAAATGTGCCTCTTCGAGAAGTGGGCGTATGGGATAAGCTAAAGATATGAACAAATTAATAATATGAAAAAAATCGATTCATTAAAGTATTGTTCTTGTTGGTGGTGCTGGTGTGGGCGGAACTGCGGGTGTGGGTGGGTTGTCCATAAAATTTTGAGGAGGAATGGGCTGGGGTATGCTAGCTAACAGGTTTATCGGGGGCGGAGGGGGGGCGTGCGGCGCCTGGTTGCCTGACGCTGATCCTGCTGGTTGTGACGGCAGGGGAGGGTAGGAGTTCATTTGCATGGGCGTCAATGAAGACATTGAACTCATCATTACCGGCTGAGCCACAGGAGGAGGCATGAAGGGCATGGACTGTATTGCCGTCAATGCCGCCTGCTGTGCCTCGTTGATCACCTGACTCGGTGGTATAATTGGGTACGAAGGCACCCCGCTTACGCCTCCTCCCCCCGCGTGCATGAGAGAAGCCAAGCTGCCCGCCACCGAAATGTTCTGAGGCGTCGTAGTTGATTCGCCCCCTGTTTTGTTCTGCGCCAGCAGCGCCTTGCGCTCGACTGACTCTCCGTGGCGCTTCCTAATGTGCGTGCGAAGATTAGCTCCCTGCGCGAGGTGTCAGACGAGGAGCGAAGAGACGAGTTGGTCGTACTCCACGAAAGCGTGCTCACCTGCTTCGCCTTGTAATCACAGCCGGCCACCGTGCACTTGTGCCAGGTTATTCCGATATTGTGCTTATCGGCGTGGTGCCGTAGCAAGTTGTGTTTTTTGTCGGTCTCGTAGTCGCACGTGGGGACGCAGCATTTTCTGATGACCTTGCCCTTCTTGTACTCGCGGGGCGCCCCTGCGACGAGCGTGGGGGAAAGTTAGAATTGTTAGAATTTTTGGCGGACACACAACAACTGCTAGGAATTTCGCACTCCCAGTTTCTTACCGATTCCGTGCTTTTTCGACTTGTGGTTCGCCAAACTTCCTAAATTACCCGTCTTGTACACGCCGCAGATGTCGCATGTTCGGATTATCCTGTTCTGATTGTCCCTCTCAGGCTCCACGAATTCGTAGTCTTTCAGCGTCGTAACATCGAACTGATTTAGTTGTTGGGAGGCGAGAGCGAGTCAGCGAAAGCTGCAAGAAAGATGCGACGCCACGTCGCCTCACCTGCTCATGTGAGACTTCCATCTTATTCGAGCTCTTCCTTATCCGGCCGTTCTTGTCCCTCTCCACGCCCGTCTTGGGCCTCCTGCCGCGCTTCACGACGCGGAAGTGCTGCGGTGCAGCCTTCTCCCCGTCGGAGGTTACAGAAATTGAGCTGTTGTGGGAACCGGAGGACGGTGTCGGAGCCGCTATGGGGCAGACAGACAGCGGAAGCACGGCGACAGGCTGTGCTATTGGCGCCACCAGCGGCGGCGCTATTGCCGGCGGAGGGGTGGGCGGACGGAAGAGGGGCTGAGAGGGGATCACAAGTACTGGCGCAGGATCGCCGTTGAGGGAATTCTGGCCTTTATTTAGACCGTCCTGCTGTGATTGGGGGTTATTCATAGCTGCCCTGGCTGCCTGCGTGGCGAGGCCGGACAACGAGTTCATAGCCAGCGGGTGCGGTGGGCTTGAGTTTTCTGCGAGCTCTTTTTTTCAGAACCTCTTTCCTGACTTCTTCCGGGAGATATGGCGGGTCACGATAAACAAACGCCCCCTAATGAAGCATATCTAGCTGTATGTTATAAAATAATGAAATAAAACGAGTTCGGGGATCAGTAAAAAGCTCCAACATTTTTGCTCTGAAAAAGAGGGCATAAATCACTGCGAAGTCGCTTGTGACTCCCAAACGAATACTCCCCTTGCTCGAAAGTTCCACGTATATTCCGTTTGTTGTGGTGATGGTGAGGCTTGCCGACGGCTTGCAATAATTCTCGTATCGTCCCTAAAATGTCTGTGGTTCGGGATGGCCCGTCGTCCTAACTTGAGAGTCTCACACTCTCATCCGCTTTACAGGGCTGCTGTTGTTCGACCGACAGTGGTGATGACAACGATGGTGGCGTTGAGCTCTCGATAGCCACCGCTCCCGCTATTAAAATTTCGGCACACGACACGTGCAACTGCATGACGGAGTACAAGGACGAGTGCAATGTCTTAACGAGCTACGGGCTAGACGACACGACCCTCGCCTCGGCCTTCGCGAACACGTGTCTGGAGCAGGACCGCAGCTACTGGGAAATTCACCTCGGCACCAACCTGCTTCCTGGCAGTCGTGTTGTTGTTGGTTTGGCCAAGAAGATGAAGGCGGGTGCGATAGCCTCCCTTGTTGAGAAGGTGAGAGCGGTGTGAGAGCAGTGTGAGAGCTCATCGCCTTGCCTTTGTTTACGTTACCCTAACTCGCCACCAAACTACTTCTGCTACTACTTGCTGCTCAGCTGCTGAGCGATCCTAACCCCCTGCCGTTCGAGAACCAAAACGAGGACAAGGTGTACGCCGTCTCAATTCCTGACCTGAAGAAGGGCGACTCCGTCGGTGTCTGCTTCGACCAGAACGACCTCCCCCAGATCGTCTTCCGCGTCAACGGCGAGATCACCTCCCACCACGTTCAGAGGGTCAAGGGGAGCGTTTACCCCTTCGTGGCGTGGAAGAGCGGGACCGAGGAGAAGGCCACGGCTGTCAGCATGGTCTTCAGAGGAGACAAGTTCAAGAATCCACTCCCGCCCAAGTTCGGAGTGGTTATAGCGGCGACGAGTTTAATATGAATGCGATACTTTTTTTATAGAATATTTTTCGGCGCCTACTGATTTACTTCTCCACCCACCCACTACTCTTCAGACTGCGTGAAAAATTGGAGCTGCTCAGGCTTGAGAGTGTTGGCCAAGCACGCGAGCACGATCAGCCCTCCCCCCACCCAATCCTCGAGTCCAAAGGTCTCGCTGACCCAAAGAGAACCGAACACCGCCGCCCATATCGGCTCGGTCGCCAGGATGACGCTCGCCTCGCTGCTCTTCATCCTCCCCAAAGCCGTCGTCTCGACATACCTATTCATAGCCGTCGTGACAGCCCCCGTGAAAACAACGGCCGCCGCCGTCGTCCTCATCCCCTCCTCACTAAATAGCTTGAACAAATTAACCTCCCCGAGGTCGACTCCGTCCGCCAGCACCCAGAAAGCGCAGCTCAAAGCACATACGCCGCACTGGACGGCCGTGATGCTCAGAGCCATCTCCGGTTCCTTCCTCATCATTTTCTGCCCAGACGCCCAAGAATAAAATGTAAGGGTCGTGAGTCTCAGGAATACCATTTCTCCATGAAAAAACGATTATAAATAGTCGCGTCGTCTCTCACCTCAGTCAGAAAAAAGCTCGTCCCAAACCCAACGGCCTGCATCACAGCCCAAAAATCACCCCCCTCAAAGACCATACCCCCCTCCAAAATACCCTCCAAAACACCCACTCCACTCAAGCACAACACTGCCGCAACGAATATATTCGGTGAATTCTTAAATGTTATATCTCGACCGTCGATAATTTTTTCTAAAAGAGGACATATCAGAACAGTCGTCGCACCTAAAAAAGCTGCACCGTGTCATCGTTTCCAACGGTTAGAATATTACACCGTGGAAGAACCCGTGTGAGGCATTTTAATTAAGACAATTGTGAATATCTTACCTACAGTACTAGGATCAACTGTTTCTAAAGCAATCGATTGAGATATGTAACCCATTGAAGTGAATACCCCACATAAAAGGCTCGTACGGATTAAATTTTTAGAGAGAGAAGGGAGGAAAGGTAGGAGACAAATGAAACTTAAAAGGAGACGCGAGGAAGTTGCGAATGAAGGGGGAAGGGATTGATTCATTAAGTAACCTAAGGGGAAGTTCGTGCCGTAGAGGATTGAGGCTAGGGCTAGGAGGATTCTCGGAGCCCAGAAGGAATCCATGAAGGTGGGAGAGGGGGGGAGGGAGGAGAGAGAGGGGAGGACGTCCTCGAGGACGCAGATGCCACGGGCGCATACCACGCCGCCTGAGGCGACGTCGTCGTAGTAGACGGTGGAAGATGGAGAGGATGCCTGATCGGGGGATGAGAGGTTGACGGAATCGGAGTCTGGAGAGATTTTTGAGGAGAGGTTTCGTTGAAGGTGGCGACCTGAGCGGGGCGTGACGAGTGAATAGGGTCTAACGACGCGGTATAAGCGGGATTTTAAAACGTCAGGGTGGATTATAAATGACGTTACTGAACCAGCACATAGAATATGAACGAATAACGACTTAAGCATTTCCTAATTTGCATCTGCAGAAATCCTGGAAATAAATCAGCTGTAGTTCATTTTCTCTATTCTATAACCATCCGAAGAACAATAAGGATCGGTTTCCCCCCACGGCATTTTCTAAGTGATCCTTAATCAATTATTATTATTACTCCAGGACGCTAAATTGGCTTCATTATAAGTATATTATAAGTGTCTTATATAAGTGCCTGAGACGAATCTCCCATCACGAGAGCGATGAGGTTAAAGATTAGAAGGATGATACCAGTTCCTGCTCTATCACTCCTTGCGTTGGTCATTGTTTATTGGTGAGGTTGAGAGGAAGGCTATTGTGAAGGATTAAACGTGCTCGATGATGAAATATTTAAAACTCAACAGTGCTTGATATCTGACTACGGCGACTTCCACGTGCAATACGTAAGAGAAGTGCTTTGAAGAGAGACCAGTTTCAGTTTACAGTGTCCCCAATAATGCGACTGAGAGCACCCCACAATCGCAACCACAATCGTAAAACAGCAAACCAAATTCTCATAGCTCACACCCATCCATACCATAACCATAACATAACCCTTCAATGGTACACCCCACCCCCCGCGCGCGCAAAAAAGCTGGTCTTCGTCCCTCCCGGGCTACACGAAAATCCGCGCCACCTGCAAGAAATACTCTTCCTCCAATTACAAGGGCCTGACTCCGTTCTTCCTCATAGTCCTTCCCTTGGCCCTGATCTTACTCCTCTCGCCCTTCTCCTCCTCCAAGTTCTCCCCCTACACCTCCTTCTCGCTCAAGAAGTTGACCGTCCGCCACAGCTCCCTGACCCTCCAGTCTTTGATCTTCCTCCTCTTCAACTTCCTCTGGATCCTCAACGGCATCCTCCGCCACTCCGACTCCGACCAGCAGCTGATGGAGATCTCCAACACCCTCGCAATAGCAGGCCTCTACAACATGTCCCTCTTCCTCATCCCCGTCTCCTCCTACTCGAACATCCTCCCCTCCCTCCACGTCTCCGCCGAGCACTCCCTAGCCTTCCACCGCCTGACCGGCCAACTCTCCGTAACCCTCTACACCCTCCACGGCCTAATCCACCTCCTCCGCTTCGTCCTCTTCCAGAAGCCTTCCTCCACCTCCTCCCCCTCCTGGTTCAACTGGATGATCCTCCCCCCCCCCCAATGCTATACCTCCTCCAACCCTTCAAACTACGACTGCGACGACTGCACCTGCTACCACCTCCTCCGTAACGCCACAGGCTTCTGGAGCGTCACCGCTATGCTCTTAATATGCGTCTGGAGTAGAGAATATGTGAGAAGAAAGTTCTATAATTTCTTCTACGCAAGTCACGTCGTTATTTCTCCGATTGCTATGGTGTTGATGATACTGCACTGGAATAAGATGTTCGTTTATTTCGTTCCGAGCTTCGGGTTTTATTGCTACTCGAAGATGATGGAGTTTTGGGAGACCAGGTTCGAGCATGAGGGGACGGAGGTTATTGAGAATAAGGAGGTGAGAAAGAAGGCTTTTCTGCCGCTGCGCTACTATATATATATATATCTAACTCGTCGATCCGCGTTGCAGATTCAGAGTAGTGGAGGGGTGTGGTGTTTGAAAGTTAAGAAGGAGACCGTGGAAAGCCCCGGACAGGTAAGCGTTTCAAAATATGCCACCCTACACTACACACCATCCCCAACCAACATCCCTAACTCGTACACACACGCGCAGTACGTGAAAATATCTATCCCGAGCCTACCGATGTCGGCTATCAAACCAAGCCACCCGTACACTATATCGTCTCCGCCTTCTTCACCGCACCTCCGGATTCTTTACCGCCACAATCCATCCTCTGAGTTCTCCACGTCTTTGACGAGATCGGAGAAAATTATCGTCAAGGGTTACTACGGTTCTGATGGGAAGCAGGTAAATGACAAACTCCAACGACAATCTATCAAAACCGTCATCTCACAACAACAATAAAAAACAAAATCAACCGTCACAAACCTTAGTCGCAAATATCCTCCATGCTCTCCAAGAATTACAAAATTACATTCATCGCCGGAGGCATCGGCATAACCCCGTACATTCCTCTCCTCCTCTCCCTCCCCCTTCAATCCCATAACTCCAACATAACCCTCTACTGGTGTTGCCGTTCCCGAGGCCTAATCGACTACTTAACTCCCGACCTAAAAAAGCTCCTCTCCCTAAACATAAACCTCCGCGTCCACGAAACATCAGGCTCGTCAGAAGACTCCTTCCTTATGGTAGGATCAGACTCAAGCTCACCCTCTAACATCCTAAGCCCGAACTCTTCTAATCGTTATGTCGCGGTTCACCCTCTTATGAATTCAAAATTAGGGTCGATGGTTTCTGTAGGTTTCTTGATGATGTCGTTTTACGTTGCGTTCAAGTTCTGGGTGGAATGGCAGGATAAGCACGTCGTTGGGAGCAGAATATTTGCGCCTGTCGTTGTTTTTTTGGTGGCTCTTTGGGTTTCGTTTTTGTTTAATTTGGAGAGAGTCAAGGGTTGGATGGGGGGGAGAAGAACCGCGGGGGTGAGGCACAGAAACAGCGATGACGGTATTGCGGATGCGGGGGACCTAGAATTGTCGAACGTGACAACCAAGGGGGAGGAGAGTGGTAAGCCGAGGCAGCGCTCGATCGGTTCTGATGACGACGAGTTCGATCAACATTTGAAAGAGGTGAGAGGGCTGGAAATGCGGCAAAAATTTGTTGTTGTTTTTTTTGGCGACGATCACACACGTTGCGTTATTCTTACTCATCGCTTCGCTCCTCGGACACTCCTCGCAGGATATCAATGTCGCCACGGGCCGTCCTACCTTCGACTTTAAGGGAGGGAAGGAGGCGGTGTTCGTGTGCGGACCTGAGGAGATGAAGAAGGATGTCAGGAGGAAGAGCGCGTGGAAGAGATACGATTTAGGCGTCATGGGCGAGGTCATGTTTCCCAAGGAGCTCGTCGAGGAAGAGATCTTCGAATGGTGAATTTAAATTTGGTTTCCAAATATTTTCGATTTCATACAGTCATACAGTCATCAACAAATCTTTTCTAATCCTCGTAGCCCCAACCGTCTCCGTGGCGTGCGCCCAACCATTTCGACCGTTGTAGAGAACGAGAATGAAATTGTCGTCCTCGGCGTCAACTCCTGTGTCGAATCCGTAGCAGTACGCCTCCTTCCAGTCCTTGTCCACTAAGGTGGGCTCGATCAAGTCCAAGGTGGCGACCTTGAAGCTGTTGCCTTTGTTGCCACTGTTGACAAGGGAGATGGTTGAGCCTGTGACCCCATCCACGGACGTGATGCGGTTGATCATCGCAATGGGCTTGTCGAAGTCCTGTTCGAGGCCCTTGACGAGCTTAAGGGAACCCAAGCCAATTGTGTTGGTGCCGTCTAGCCCCTCTATGACGAGAGGGGAGTTGTCCACCCTGGTGTATGGCCCATCGATGCTATCTGCCACCGCCATGCCGAGGCTAATGGGCTCGTCGACCTTGCTGTCAGGAAGGTGCTGACTGCCTGCGCTGTAGTACAAGACGTACTGCTCCTTCGAGGGATGAAAGAAGACGTAAGGATTTCCCACCCTCGCCAGACCCTCCTTTTCCCAGCTCAGCTTGGGCTCCAAGATCATGACGTCGTTCTGCGAGGTTAGGGGTTAGGGTTAGATACTGCATTTTGGTGCCGTCCTCGTTGTCGCTGCGCTCACCTTCTCCCAGGATATTTCTCCGTCTGAGACTTTTCCGGATTTCATCCAGATCTTGGATTTGTTATACAGAGGGAAAGCGTACTGCTCGTAGAAGAGGTGCACCATCTTGGTCGACGCATCAAAGTGCGCGAACGGCCTGACCGCTCCCGGGTACCCAACGACTCTCCCGAATTTCTCGTACTGAAATTCTCCCCCACCTGCGTTTACCTCCTTGGCCTTGTACCATATGATTCCATGGAATACTTCGTTGGCAAACACATATCGCTCCCCCGTGTCAAGGTCAAGAAGGGAAGGGTCGCCGAGAATCCACTCCAGCCGGTCGGTAGGGGTGAGGATCGGATTATCAGACGCGTCCTGAACGCCGTCGCGGATGTCGACCCAGCCGGGAGCAGTTGTTGAGGGCGAGTTGTTGCTATTGGCCCGTGACGCCTTCTCAGACATGCCGCTGGTTCCTGATTGTGCATAGGCTCGAGTCGCAAAGGAAAGCCATACAAGGGACAGGAAGCAAAGGGTTCTCGACGGTGTCATTTCGGAGTGTTGACCAAACGTTTGGAAGAGAGAGAGTCTGTAAACTATTTCCCTGGTTTCAGTTCCATCAATTTTTCATTGTTCTTGTCCTCTGACCCCTCTGAACGACTGAACGCAATATCGAACTTGAAATTCCTACATTAAAATTCAATAGCCCCGACCCATTGAAACACTTGTTGTTGGTCTACAAAAATTAACCCACAAACTGTTCCAATTCCCTTACGATCACAACGCCTTGCCGCACCTCTCCTCCCAGTATTTAACTCCCAGGAAGCTCGAGCAATAACTCTGCAACCCCTTCTGTGAAGCCTCCGCCTCTTTTTCCCACCTGCAGACAAATTCCCCGTCGACAAATAAATAATTCCAGATACCATGAATCCCCTCCACTACCTTCCCCAACCTATAGCCCATCGCCTCCTCAAGTCAGATGACAGTTCCGCCACCGGATTCTCTCCTAAAGAAAACGAAATCCTGCTGATAATAACAGTGGCCGAGTCGGTCCTTTCCCTTATAGGTAGCATACTAATCGTAACCTCTTACCTGAAGTTCAAGCGGTTAAGGAAGTTTTCTCTCGAGCTCGTGTTCTGGCTGAGCGTGAGCGACATTGGCATGTGCGTCAGTTATTTCTTCGGCAACCCTAAGAGCGGGGGGCTGTGCACCGCCCAGGCCATGATTATGTCTTTTTTCGAGTTGGCGAGTGTTCTTTGGACTACGGTCATCGCCTTGACCTTGTTCCGATTGATCATCCTCCAGAGGACGAGCAGCCACTTGATAAAGTACTACCACGTCTTCTGCTTCGGCGTTCCCTTTGTGAGCATGTTCCTCCCCCTCCTTACAAACAGCTACGGCGACTCCGGCGCCTGGTGCTGGATATCCACCCCCACTGACGACAGCGAGACCGACAAGCAGCTCATGGAGAGCCCCGGGAACTTGTGGAGGCTGACGCTGTTCTACCTGCCGCTCTGGCTGGCGATCATATTCAACAGCACCGTTTACCTTATTGTGACGAAGACTTTGAGCAGGGTGGCGAGCACGCAGGCGAGCGACCAGAGGCCCAAGTACCTGAAGATGATTAGGAGGCTCCGACTGTACCCGTTGATTCTGGTCTTCTGCTGGTTAGGAGCAACGATAAATCGCATCCAGAACGTCATCGACCCTTCCCACCCATGGTACTCTCTCTACCTCTTCCAAGTCGCCACCCGAAGCCTCCAGGGCACTCTCAACGCTCTCGTGTACGGTTTCAACAACCACGTTATAGGAGAGTGGCTGAGCATCATACCCAACGGTTGCTCGTGGAGCGCCAGCAAGGAGGAGGAGGAGAGCGGAGGAGAGGAAGAGGTGAGAGCAAAGCAAACATATTGGGGTGTGCCGCCGAGCGCGGATTGCGTGTGTGTGTATCTAACCCGATCTTCACGCTCTCTACGCTCGCTCGCAGGACGAGGAGGACGGGATATTCAACAAGGTCAGCTACGTGGGGGGCAAGGTCGGGGGCGGAGGAGAACGCGATAGTAACGACATGGAGACGAGTCTTATCTAATTTGTTGTTTTAAAATATTGGCGCTGCTACTGTTAAGACGCTGTGTGCGTTGTGTGTGTCGTGTTTCCCCCTATTTTAATGCGCTTTGTCTGTATTTACACCTTGACGTCGCTCTGATACCCCTTCTCCCCGCTCTTTCCCTTGAGGTTGTTCTGGTCCTCCTCTCCCTCTTCTCCCTTGAGCTCCTTGACGATCTTGGGCCCCAAGAGCGCGGTGCCAGCGACGGTCAGGAACATCATGAAGTACCACACGGAACTGCGACGAGCGAAGCGAGTCGCAATGGAAGGGGCGTTGGTGACGTTAGAAATGGCGAAGAATTTGGAAGCACCAACGTTACATATGGAAGTATCGGGCGTGTACGTCGATATCCAGTACACACGTCTTTTCGCGAGTATAGAGGGAGCGAAGCGACCGACCGAGCGAAGCGAGGCCCGAGCCTTAATGAGTACCGAGGCCCTGCTCCTCGCACACTCCAATTTGGCAGCACCAACGTTACATATGGAAGTATCGGGCGTGTACGTCGATATCCGGTACACACGTCTTTTCAGCTGGTCGCTTCGCTCCTCGCACACTCTCACCTCCAACCATAAACCCTAGTCAAAGGGCCGACGACAAGGAGACCGGCGGCGGCGGTAATGCTGCCGCTGCCGTTGATGATGCCGGTGATGGTGCCGAGGGACTTGCTGTTGCCCGCGATGCTAGGGTGCTCGCTCAAGTCCGCCGCGACGGCAGAAGTCAAAATGTTGTTGGGTCCTCCGATGAGGATTCCCATGCAGCAGAGGATGACCATCATCGCCCACATGGGGAGTCCGTCGCTGGTGACCGCGAAGAGCCAGAGGAGGGGGACGAGGAGGCACTGGAAGCAAGCGATGACGCAGGCGCGGCGCCCGCCGAAGATGTCGGAGACCTTTCCGACGATGATTCCTGCGACGAGGAGCGAAGCGACGAGTTAGAATAATACAGCAGCTAGACGTGGGGGCGGGGTGGAGGGGCGCGTCATCTCTCACCTCCAGGCATCATTCCAAACGAGTATAGCGTGCTCACGAGGTTCGCTGTCGCCGCGTCGAAGTGCAACGTCAAGAAATACGGCAGCCAGAAGAAAAGCACGTAGTTAGTCAACTTGAAGAAACCGAAGGCGAAAGCGTAGCCGGCGACGTTGGGGATCATGAGGGCCTCCATGAAGCCGATGGGCTTGGACTGCGATGAGCGAAGCGAGGAGCAGCGAGCGAGGAGCAGCGAGCGAAGCGAGCCGAGGAGCGGAGCGACGAGTTAGAATTGTGTAGCTGCGGGCTTCGTCCTTGCAGCCTCTCACCTCTTCTTCGAATCCCGCAATGGTCTTGGGTTTGGGCTTGGCCTTGTTTTTGTCGTTGAGGAGGGTGGTGTCGATTCCCATCTGCGACGAGCGAAGCGAGCCGAGGATCGGAGCGACGAATTAGAGTTAGATTGTGTAGCGGTGGTAGTGGCGTCGCTATCTATACTGAAGCTACTAGCGCAGCGGGAAGACGTCCAGCAAGAATTAACGCGTTCCGGTCGTCGTCGATTTGCTCCTTCTCCGCTTCTCACCTCCTGGGGGTCAGGGGTCAGGCCGTGCATGCACAGGAAGCCCCAAGCGAGGTTGCAGATGGCGGGGATCACGAGAGCCCACCAGTAGACGATCTTGTAGTGGAGGATGATGGCGGTGACGATCGCGGCGATGATGTCGCCGAGGTACTAAGAGGGAGCGAAGCGACAGAGACATGGGTAAGTATATTGTAATATCATAATAATACCGAGGTTCGCGCCTGACATTGTTTCTTGCTATTTCACCTGGTGGCACGTCCACGTTCCGAAGATGAGTCCCCTGTTCTTGTGGCTCTCGTTGTCGCAGAACCAGTTCCCCATAATGGCCGTTCCGACCGGTCCTCCAGTAGACTGAAAGAACCCGAAGACGAAGTAAGTCGCAAGGTAGAAGAAGTTACCGAAGGCTGTGCTCATCCCTTCGAAGTCGAAGAGGATGCCTATGATCATAGCGATCAGGCAGATTCCTGAGCCGAGGAGGCCGATGGCGATAATCGTGGACGGGCGGTAGGTGTCGCCCAAGCGGCCGGAGATGAAGGAACCGATGGCGTAGGTGAACATGAAGACGGAGTCCATTTCGGAGAGGACGTTCTGGTCGAGGCCGGCTTCGGACTTGAGCTGGGGCTGCAAGGGGAGTTAGTGGACGTTGTAGTAATGGTTGGTTTGAATTGTGGTGTGCGGACCTCACCTTGACGGTCGAATAACACTTCCTAGAAAAGTGGGCCATGAAGTACGCTCCAAACGTGACAAAGTAGGCCCACCACTGGTAACTCTTCAAGCGAGATAGGTTGTGAGCCTTGTCGGCCTCCGCTGAGGAGGACGAGACCAAGGGCTCCACTTCCTGCACGGTGGACACGGCCGAGTAGGACTGCAAAGTGGGTTAGTTAGCGAGGTTTGGGTCACGTTAGAGTTACTCGCGTTAGGGTTACTCACCGCCTTCTTGTCTGAATTTTTGCCGCCGAACATGATTTCTGCGAGCGCGAGCGTGGAGGTGTTAATTGGGGGTAGGAAGGAGGCAGGTTTGCCTCCGGGGCCAAAGAGATTCGCAACGATGATTTAACGGGAGCGGGTACGAGGTTAACTTTGAAAACGTAGCGAGGGCGACGGTATTGGGGCGAAGTACGATTCCAGGCGACTTGTCCTGCTCACGTACGTCTGGGGAGTTGCAGGAGGGTCAAAAACAGCAATTGCAGTTTTTAGTTGGAAGGGTTGCTGGCACCATTGGGGTTAGTTTCCTGGAAAATCGCACCCTTCGCCATCCACCACCATCCACACGCCGCCATAACTCAACAAAATGGAGTGGTGCACATCCTCCGAAAACCTAATCACCCACATGGTCTTGCCTCCAGATCCTTTAATAGTCGACCTGGGCTGTGGTTCCTCGACCCTTTCCATCGACCTCTTATTGTCCCTTGGTGGTGTTGACTCCGGCCTCGTAATTTTGATCGACTTCAATCCCACCAGCACCCCCACGTTCTCTGACTCTCGCGTTTCGTATTTGAACGCCGATCTCCTGAAACCCATCGAATTGCCTGAGTGCGACAACTTGTGCTTGATCGATAAGTCGACGATGGATTATATCCTCACGTTGGGACCTGAGGCTGTGACATCTTATTTGACCAACAATGTCCTAGGAAGGGACGCGGTGTACTATTGCGTGAGCTATCACGACGAGGCGTTTTTGGGGTGCATTTTCTCAAACCTTTTCGAGTCAGTTGAGATGGTAGAAGTCGAACGAGAAGATGGAGCTGACGCGGCCGCCCACAAAGAGAAAGACGTTGCAGACGATGACAATGAAGCGTACGACGTTAATGGGAACTTCGCTCCGAACTCGAAGTACGTCAAGAAGTGTTACTTATACAAATGCTGCGGTAGCGGGAGAGGGTTGTGGAAGAATGAGGAGATTGAGGAGAGGATCAAACAGGTGCGAGAACGTGAACGTGCGATCGACGCTAAATAATCTAACTCAGTCTAAACGCTCGCTGCTTTGCTCGTCGCAGCACTTGGACGAGTTTTACATGGAGAAGAACACGATGATTTCCGAGGAGAGGGTCGAGGAGCTGAGACGGTTATTCGAGGGGGGGCGTTTGAAGCTGGAGGACGTCTGGAAGAGGGTTTTCGACGAAGGGCTGAAGAGCGTTTATGGGTTGGAGGATTTCACGGGTGAGGTGGAGGAGTGGAAGGGTGAGAAGGTGGATGGTTTGAGGGTTGAAGAGGTTGTTGAATTTTTGAAGGTTATGCAATAGCGTTTTAATACCATGCAATTGATATATATATATGAAACATGAAACAAAATATGATAATAATAAAAACAAAATTATTTTTTTTAAATATCTTTCCTCCCTCTCTCTCTCCCTCTCACCCTCCCTCTCACCCTTCAATTAACTCCTTCAACTCCCCTTCCTCCTTCATTTCCCTCACAACATCCAACCCCCCTACAAGCTCCCCCCTAACCCACAACTGCGGATAAGTCGGCCACTCACTAAACCTCTTCAACTCCCTCCTAACCTCCTCATCCTCAAGTATATTAAAGCTGTCGTAACCTTTAGGACATACGTCTTCTAATATCTCAACGATCTGTCTACTGAAACCACACTTCGGTCCGCTAGGTAACCCTTTCATAAAAACAATAACCTCGCTCCTTTTAGTAAGTCTTGAGAGCCTTTCGTCGATCGTTTCCAAAGCTGATACGCCGAGGGATTCAGATAATGGACCGTCTTCTGCTAGATCTTTTAATATATCTAGACCGCCTATTAATTCACCTTTCACGTATAACTGTGGGTAAGTCGGCCAGTCGCTGTAGATTTTTACGCCTTGTCTGATTGCGTCGTTTTCGAGGATGTTGTAGGAAGAGAAGGGGATTTTTGAGGATTGGAGGAGCGAGATGGTTTGACGGGAGAAACCGCATTTAGGGGAGGTGGGGGTGCCTTTCATTAGGAGGAGGACGGGGGCAGAGGTTAAAAGTGTCTGGAGGGGAGGGGGGGAGGGGGTTAGAGATATATGTGTTTTTGTTTGTTCTTATGTGTTCTTCACCTGTATCTTCTTCCTAAGTTCCTCGTCAATTCCCCCCTCCTCCCCCTCCTCCTTCTCCTTCTCAACCTCCTTCTCAACCTCCTTAACTACAGCAGCATTCGTATTATTACCCTTTAATTTAAAACTCTCCTCTTTCAACTCCCCAACCTTCCTCGTTAATTCACTAGGATCAGCACCCTCCAACCTCGACCAAACCTCATCGTTCAATAAGAATATGAAAGTAGGTACGACTGTTACGTTGAATTTATTTACTAAGGTTGGGGATGTTTCGGCGGGTAAGGATTGGAAGGTTAGGGAAGGGAAGGCGGTGGGGAGGGCGGTCATTACGGCGGACATTTGAGCGTGGGAGGGGTGCCAGGGGGCAGTGAAGTGGAGGACTTTGGGAGAGGCTGTTGTTGTGAATTGGGACATTGTGTGTGTTTTGGGGGTTCTTTTTGGGGCCTGGGGGGTTTGTGCAGGGAGGGGGGTTGGGGTTAGAGAGAAATGAGTGTAATGTGTTGAGCGTAGTGGAATGGATGGGAATGGATGGGAATGTTATGATGTACAGGGGGCTTTGCATCGACTGCTTTCTTTCTATCGAACTGCATATCGATAATATGGCAATATCTAATAATGCGCTAATAATGCGATAACCATGAATGTCTCATGGCGTCGATATAGCGTCGATTATGTCCTTGTTTTTTTATTGTAGGTGATGAGAAGGGAGCGACATTTCACGCGAGTGAAAAGGCTTGTGCCATAACACTCTATAAACCGTCAACGATAGACGCAACGAGACGATGTATCTTATGCCATTAATGATAAGTAAAGAGGTTTGGCAAACGTACTTTGAATAATCGCTAGCAATAATCCTAGCAACACTAAAATTGGTGATCCTCCTGGATAACTGGCCTCTCCACCACTTTTACTCTCAAATTCGCTATATCGTACCATCTTACTATTCATTATTGATACCACGTACGAATAGTACTATACAATTGTGATAAAATCGCATAAAATAAATCGTGTCTTCTACTACACATTATTTAATAAGACAATAAAATAAAAGGTATAAAACTCCCACCGAGCATAGCAGAGGCATAGCAGAGGCATAGCAAATAAAGATTATATAGACGCAGCCGCATAGCAGCCGCATAGCAGCCGCACAGCAGCCGCACAGCAGCCGCATAGCAGCATCGTAATAATTGGAACCTTTCTTGGCTGTAATGTCCTCTTTAGTTACTAAAGCTGTTACTAAAGCTGCTGCTGCTAAAGCTGCTACAACTAAAGCTGCTACTAATGGCAAATATGTTAAAGTAGATGAAATGTCTACTGAAATGTCTACTGAAATGTCTACTGAAATGTCTATTGAAATAATACCATCATCATCTCCTCAATCTTCACAACCAACAACTCCAACCACCACCACCATCCCCTCCTACCTCTTCCCCCTCCACACTCTAACCTTCCTCCTAACCGAACTCCCGTTAATCCTAACCCTCTCCCTCCCCCCCCCCTCCCCCTACACCCCCCCCCTAATCTACCTAACCTTCTCTTTAACCTCCCTCCTCCCCCCCTCCTCCTCCTCCCCTCCTCCCATAAACTCTCTCTTCCTCATATTACTAAAATCATACATTTTAACGTCACTCCATATCTCATTAACATTTATAAACCTCTCTCACCCTCTCCCTGACCTTGTATTCACATTCACGAGTATATTAACAGGTTATTCAAGTAGTTTATCATGGTATACATCGTCAACAATTTTATCTTCACTTCACGATTCAGGTTATAACTCTTTCACATATTTTAATTTGTGTCTACAAGTATCTCTTTTTTGTATGCATGTTTTACAGAGTTTTTTCGAGAAGGATACGAGTATTTATTTAGCGAGTTTAATGAGTTTATTAAGTGTTATAATTACATTCATTTACGTTATTATTAAATACGAAAGAAATAATAACGCACATAATAGTGTTGATGGTGTTATATCATCAGGTTATTTAAACCTTAAAAACACATTCAAAACACCTCTAAAAAACCTAACACCTCTACACGTACTCGCGGGAGTAAGCGAAGGTTTGATATTAGGTAACGTTGGGAAAATAGTTGGCCCGAAGATCGTTGGGAGAGGTTTAGCTTTGAAGACTGCGTGTAGTGTTGTGGGGGTTTGGGGGACGGGGGGGTGGGTTAAAGAGATTGGAGAGTATAGGGAGGTTGAGGAGGAGAGGAGGTTTAGTAGAAGACATGTGGAAGTACATTGTTTGCAGTTTTTTGTTAGTTTTTGGGTTGCTGTTGCGGCGGGATTTTGGGGGGGGGAGGGGTGGGGGGTTTATGGAGTTTACCTTTTGGGAGGGTTGCAGATGGGGATGTGGAGTAATGTTACGAGTGGGTGTAGGTGAGGTGATGTTGAAACGTTACTTAGTATTTTCGAGCACTATCGACCAACAATGAATATTCTAATTCGTCGCTTCGCTCCGAGCGCAGCATTGCGGTTGTTGGAGGTGGGAGCGAGAGGGGAGTTATGGGTGCGTATGGAGTTGCTAAGTTCTTCAGCGGAATGGGGACAATGATGGGGTTCCTGTTCGGAGGAGGTTGGGGTTGGACGGTCTTCGCGATTTCCGTAGGCGTGCTGTGGCTCAAAGATGATAAAGATGCGAGGAACGTGTTATTGAGACGAAATATGTGATTAATAAAAAAGATAAATAGATATAAACCCAAACGGAAAAGTATTTTTTCTATTTTTAGAACATTTCTTTCTATCTATTAGCGTCGTTCAACTGATTAACTAACTAACTGACTGACTAACTACTGCTATAACACTCCACTCCTTCACATAAACCTCCTCTCGTCATAGACCTGCAACGCAGCGACATAAAACTCAACGCTGGCCTCGTCGGCCCAACTCTTCAGCATCCACTTTCCCGTCAGAGGGTCTTTGATGAAAGGGAACCACCTACCGTCCAAAAAAGGGCAGTGGCTACCCGTCTTCGTGACGGCTATTAAACCCCTCTTGCTGTCCCTGACAATCTGCGCGAAGCTGCGACGACGACGATATGTTAACAAGCAGCTCCTTGCAGCTCCTATCAAATTCATCGCTTCGCTCCTCACACTCACCTGCGCCCCTCGTGATTAACGTAAGGCGAAGTCTCGTACAAATTATTGATGTTACAGCAAGGGTCGTCCAACGAGTTCAAGACGAATGTCGGCGTGTCGATGTACTGCAGATCGTTGACGGGGTTCTCTCCTTTGAAGTACTCAGAGGCGTTGGGGTAGCCAGCGAAGGGGGCGCTGGCGTCTAAGAACTCTTGGAGAGTGGATGCTTCTAGGGCAGCGTCGACTGCGGAGCTATCGAAGGAGCGGAGGACTGCGGTGAGTGTGTGTCGTTAACGAGTTAGAATTGCGAAGCGGGGATAGTGCGGAGACCAGCCGCAAGCGGTTGCTGGCAGCTACTAGCAGCTCCTTGGCGTTTTAGCTGCATCGTACCTTTCTCGTTCTTCATTATGAAGTGGTCCTTCACCGCGAAGGTCATGAGGGCGTTGTAGGGCTCCTTGAAGCGGTCGGGCTGCAGGACCTTGCTTGTGTCGTAACCGGGAGTCACTGTGACCGCTCCGACGAAGCTGGTCGCATGAGGATACGTGTTAAAGAGTCAGAACGTGCTTATTATTAAAAACGTTCCTCAATCGCTCTCACCTTGGAGTCTTCTTCTCGGGAAATAATAACCTTCTCTTGTCCCAGGCCGCCAGGGCGGTCACCGTAACGGCGCATCCGCTGCTGATGCCTGCAAGAAGCGAAGCGAGTTGCAAAGGAGGAGGTGTTTATGACGTTAGAAATTGTGGCGTACTCGACAGCAACTACGATAAGTACGTAAGTATCGGCGAGCGCCGTGTTTTAGTACATGTGCCTTCTCAGCTCGTCGCTTTGCTCCTCACGGCCTCTCACCGTGCAGAAATATGGCAGTGTTCGGAGCCAGGAGATTCTCCTTTATGTGCCAGTACGTCTGCTCCAAGTCGTCAATGTCGCCAAACAGATTCCACCTCGGCGCTTTCAAAACCTGGTTGGGGATGTGGCCCCTTCTATTGATGGCAATGCTGCGGATGCCCTTTTCATAGGCCAGGCGAATTATCATGTTGCCCGGCATGTCCTGTGAGTGGCAGCGAAGGCCTGGCTCGAAGAGAATTACCGGCGAGCCGCTGTTGAATTGAGGGTACTCTGACGAGCTGTCAAACGGAGGGAATACGTCAAACCTAATCTCGTCGGTCATTTCCTCAGGGCGATCACACACAGCGGTCCTGTTGACGAGTTAGAATTGCATAGCGGTGTGGGTGATTTACGAACAAAGTTTTACGTTTCCCGCAAATGGAATCTACGCGTTTCCAACTCCTCGCTCACTTCGTTTACGTTTCCCGCAAATGGAATCGACGCGTTTCCAACTCCTCGCTCACTTCGTTTACGTTTCCCGCAAATGGAATCGACGCGTTTCCAGCTCGTCGCTTCGCTCCTCGCCGTCACTTCACTCCTCGCTGTCGCTTCACTCCTCGCTCACCTGTCATCGCCAATGTCTCCGATGCTTTTGTCTAAGCAACCAGTAACATTGAAGTATATTTCTTCAAAGGGGATGTTCCCATTGTGGAACTCATTCTGGATCATCCACGGCGCAAACTGCAAGTGCCGATTGTGCAGCAAGAGGGGCGGCTCGGGTCCTCGGCTGATTGCTGGAGCAAGTTTCAGGATTTGTTCCAGCTTCGGATCCGACCCTCTGATGAGCTCCGCAAGACCATTTTTGTCTATGTAGAGCGGTCTTAGCACGTAAGCTAAAAAGGCAACCGACAGCGCAAGCCGTTTTGACCATAACGCTTCAGTATTGACCTTTTTCTTCTTCTTTTCCATGGTAGTAGTCGTCACTTCCTTTGCTCCGGTAAAGAAAAGGATGGTGCGCCTCCATACTTGAATAATACTGTAAATAAAAAGGCCGATCGTAAACAAGAGTGCCGTGCAAGGTTCCATTAGTCCCCATGCGTCATCTGTGTTGAGATAGTAGGGCTTCATCCCTGGAACAGTTGCTGTCCTGGAAACCCAGAACGAACTGAACATCACAAAACATCACACAACATGGCAAACAAAAACGGTTTCCTGTCCTGCACTCTTGACAGCTTCAATGGCCAGGCCTGTATTGGTTGCGAGGTAAGAAAAACAGTTTTTGTTCGCCTGGTCAGTCAGGGAGAGGTCTTGTGACTTGTCGACAGTTCATAACAATTCCAGCGCAAACCTGGTGCTATAACCAAGGGGCTAGGGGCCGAATGCTGATTTAACCTTAACACACTTTCTAACTCACCCACTACGCAGCCGTGGAGGATGCTTGAGGCCAAGGCGGACCCGAAACAGAGCAGCTGGGTTTCCCACAATCGTGCCGGCCAGGTGAGAGGCTGCAAGGAGCGAAGCAACGAGCTGAGAAGACATGTACACGGGATCGAGCGCGCTAATCGTCGATACTTCCATACGTAACGTAACTTCCGCCAACTTTGCCTCGAATTCTAACGCTATGAACACCTCCTCCTTTGCGGCTTCGCTCGTCGCAGGTCTCAGGGCCCTCCTTCACCCTGAAGCTCGCGAACAAATCTCTCCTCTCGTACATTGAGCTCTATAATGGCGGTTGCGCCGAGATCGACGTCCACGTTGGCCTGAAGCGCGGCAAGCATAATATGATAGAATTTGTAGTCGCCAGGAAGCTTGCTCGCAACAGAATCAATGAAATCAAGATTGGGCACATTCCATGCAACTACGTCAAAATAATCGTCAAGAGGGGCGCTCCCATCTCCATCTACCAGCTCCGCTTGTCCGGGATAGACGCCAGCGAAGTTGGGGAAAAGATGGGACCCTCGACGGAGTACCTGCTGTACAAGTCCACGGAGAGGATGCTCTACGGAAAGAGCTTGAGGATGGTCAGGCCGGTGGCGAAGCCTTCTCACGACAAGATGGAGAAGGTCGGAGGTGACCTCCCGGACAAGAGCTACAGCTTCCTCACCGATATCAATACGCCCTCCACCATTACAATCAGCCCGGACAACCCGCTGGCCAGGCTCTACCCCAGGGGCGAGAACCCTGTGAATAAGAAGCTGTTCGAATTGGATGAGCAAATTTACCCCAAGCCCTTTCCGAGCCCTGATTTGTACAACATACTGCCTCCAGGGGTGGGAGGAACATCTAAAAAGGACAGGAGATCGCCCCCCCTCAACAGGTCAGAGGTTTTGGTGATGTGAAGATGGTTGGAAAGAATTTTTGATTTTGTTTGTTAAAAAAAACATCTATTTACTTTCCGCACGCTGCTCTTTTTTCTTCTCCAACCTAGCCAAATGTAGGATTGGCTCCGTGTAGCCGCTGGGCTGCGTTCGCCCCTTCAAAGCTAGGTCGCAAGCCGCCCTCCACGCGATTCCGTCAAATGAGGGGGCCAAGGGTGTGTAGTTTTGGTCGTTAGCATTTTGTTTGTCAACGACTTCGGCCATTTTCTTCATCGCCGCAATGACTTCTTCTTCCGTGACGACTTTGTGGTGAAGCCAATTCGCGAGCAGCTGCGATGATCGAAGGAAGTGTGGCGTTAACGAGTTAGAATTGCGTGGCAGCGACGAGCGAAGCGACATGCTGCGGGCTTCGTCCTCGTACTTTTGGCTTCGTCGTACCTGACTACTTATGCGACAAGTGGCGCGGTCCTCCATAAGACCGACGTTGTTGATATCGGGGACCTTACTGCAGCCGATGCCCTGGTCTACCCATCTTACAGCGTAGCCGAGAATTCCCTGCGCCGAGTTCTCTATCTCGTCTCTCTTATCCTCGGCAGTCCAAGCACTTGGATCTTCGATGATAGGGACCGTAAGCAGTTGCTCGAGGGTGCTTCTGCTTCCTCCGGTGGCGATCTCTCCCTGCCTCTTGAGCGCGTCGACGCGGTGATAGTGGGTGGCATGGAGCGTGGCGGCTGTGGGGGAAGGAACCCATGCGCAGTTCGCCCCCGCTTGAGGGTGCCCAATCTTCTCCTCGAGCATCTTCCCCAGAAGGTCGGGCATCGCCCACATTCCCTTTCCGATCTGAGCCTTTCCGGTGAATCCGCACGCTAAACCTATGTCGACGTTGCGATTCTCGTACGCCGCGATCCAGGGCTGAGCCTTCATGTTCTTCTTGCGCACAAACGGTCCCGCTTCCATGCTCGTGTGGATTTCATCTCCCGTCCTGTCCAAGAAGCCAGTGTTGACAAAGGCAACCCTCGAAGAAGCGGCAGCGATGCAAGCGTTGAGGTTCGCGGATGTCCTCCTCTCCTCATCCATAATGCCTAGCTTGACAGTGTTGGGTGGAAGGTTTAAGTGGCGCTCGATGATGTCGAAGGTGTCGCACGCGATCTTGACCTCCTCCGGGCCGTGCATCTTGGGCTTCACAATGTAAATCGAGTTCTCGGGCGAGTTCTTATTTAGCTTCGAGTCCTTCTCGAGGTCGAACTTAGCAAGAGCCACGGACGTGATGGCATCAAGCAGTCCTTCGCCTGCGACGAATTAGGAACGCGTTAGAAACAAGCAAGCAATAGCAAGCGATTTTGACGCATTATCGCAACATCTTACCTATCTCCCTGCCCTCCTTGTCCAGCACGGTGGGGGTCGTCATGAGGTGCCCCACGTTCCTGACCAGGAGAAGACTCCTGGACCTAACTTCGAAGGGCTCGTTTTGAGGCCCGAGGAACGTCTTGTTCGCGTTGAGGGTCCTGACCACCTCCTTCCCGCCCTTGGAGAACCTCGCCTCCAGGTCGCCGACCATCAAACCCCTCCAATTCTTGTAGGCCTCCACTTTGTCTTCTGCGTCCACGGCAGCGACAGAGTCTTCAAAGTCGAGGATGGTACTGATCGCGCTCTCGAGGAGCACGTCGCTGACGCCTGCGGTGTCCGCCTTGCCCACCTCGGTGGTCTTGTCGATTACGATTTCAATCTTCAGGCCGTTGTTTTCGAGCAAGAAATGCTTGGCGCCGTTGACCTCTCTAGTGCCGAGGAATTTGCCCTCCTTCATCTTCGGCCGCATCTCTCCTCCTTCGCATTCGTAGCTGGTGACTTCGGCATGGCTCCCCTGCGACGAGCGGAGCGAGCCGAGGAGCGAAGGGACGCGTTGGTATTAAGGTGGCAGAGCGAAGTGACCCGCAGCAAAACTGACTCCACACGCACTCACCTCATCCAGGGGCAGGACATCGTCCAGCCACTTTCGCACCCAACAGGTCACCTTCTCACCCCTGGAAGCGTCGTACGGTCCCTTCACGGGAGGTCCGAAGACGTCAGTTCCGTACAGGCACGAGTATAGAGACCCCCACCTTGCATTGGCTGCGTTCAGGGCAAATCTTGCATTGTTCACTGGGACTACAAGCTGCGGTCCGGGAATAGTGGCGATCTCCTCGTCAACTCCGGACGTGGAGATGGTCACCGACTCGGGGACCGGGACGAGGTAGTTTATCGACTGCAAGAACGTGATGTACTTGGAAGGTTCGATCGGCCCAGTCTTGCGGTGAAACTCGTCGATTTGAGCTTGGAGTGCGGAACGGGTCTTGAGCGCGTCCTGGATCTTAGGCTCGATGGTGTTCACGAGATCTTCTAAGCAGGAGTAGAACGCTGCGGACGAGGAGAGCAAAGCGATGAGTAAGGATATTTACAGCGGGTTGATAGTGCGCCTAAGTGACGTTCGATAGGCCATACTCACCTACAGGGGTGACTGAGGACGGCAAGTCAGACTTGACGAAGGCGTCAAAGACAGGTGCCACTTGGAGGCCAGCGGGGGTCGTCATGCGTTCGTTTGGGATTTTAGTGGGATTTGGTTCATCGGTTTGAGGTAAGACGGGAACGATCTTAGGTTTGGACATTGAAACGGCGCAGGGAGGAGGGAGGAGTGAAGGTGCAGAAAGTGACAAGGCTATTTTTGCTATTTTTGCTTGAGGATTGATTTATTTGAAGTACGCTTTGACCTCTTCAGCAGTTTTTTCCGGAGAATTTAAGATTCGCGTTGTCGGTCGTCTTGCGGTGTAGGATATTTGAGCTCCGAGGAAAAGTTTAAACGGGTCTGAGAGTTTTTGGAATTGGAGGAGAGAGAGGCGAGATACCCCTTGCCTTTGATGTCTTACGGTTCTGGAGGGAACCCTTTTGGGACAGCAACCTCGCGAGCGGTGGCTCAGACGGCGACTTCAAAGAAGGCGGGCTACTACCAGCGCGGCAGTGAGAAGGTTCAGGGCGCTGAGAATGGAGGAGGTCGAGGACGAGGAGGATGGGGTTTCTCAAACAAGAAGTCGCCTCCGTCGGCGGCGAGCGTGCTGAGGGACACCATCGCGAAGAACTATGAGGCCCAGGCGACCGCCTCGAACGTCATGTTCAACATGAACGGGCAGCGGGATCAGCTCGAGGGTGCGAGAGAGAATGTTCGTGGAGTGCAAGGTGAGTGAGTGAAATGGATTGCGGGTTGTGTGGGGGGGCATGGTGGAGGGGGGGGGAGGAGGTGATGAGTAATCGTGTTCTCTAACACAGAAGAACCGTCGCAGAAATGACTAAGCTTGCAAAGGTGGAGCTGGAGGAAATTCGAATGAAAGCGATGTGGAGACGGAGAAAATTGTACGTGATCATTGCCGTGCTCTCCATCACGGACGCTTTCCTATTTTATAGGCTCGCCAAGTGCGGGGGGTACTTCTGGTGCGCTTCGTAGCTATTAATATGGGGAGGAGAGGGAGATTAAGAGAATTAAATAAATTGAACATTATTATGCTTATGAAGATTCCGTTCTGGGTCGTTTATAACTTTTTTTCTTTCTTTTTTTTTGAGCGAGGATGGTTTATGTTGGAGATGCTCTGTTAGCATTTTTAGAGCGCGTTGATGTGTGTTGCCACTGGATTCGAAGCTGAAGGCGTCAGAGTTTGGGCTGGTTACGGAGGAGGAGGCGTGGGGGCGGACAGATGGATTTAGTCCTCCTCCTCCTCCACAACAAAATTAAAAGAACCACATTCAAGATCCTCTCTCAAGCCATCCAAATCCCACTGGAGCTGCTGGATTCTCTCTCCCTGCTGCTTAACCTTTTCCTCAAGCGCCCTCTTAGATTCAGCAGCGTTGACCTTGACCTGCTCCAAGGTCCTTGACAGTTTCTCAGCGGCGCTTTCTTGCGCCTCGAGCCTCGCTGAGAGGAGAAGGAACTTTTTTTAGAGAGTGGACATCGTGGCGTCTGGTGTGTGGGTGATGCAGGTGTGGGGGAAAGTTAGGGTAAGAAGTTAGGGTAAGATGATACCTGGTATCAGTGAAAGATTGGATGTTCTGGTTTTCAATGAATAAGCCTTCGTTAGATCTATATTTGATATGTTCGCTCGATGGTGGCGTAAGTAGTGTGTAACGTAAAGGAAATTTGCGAGGCTACGCTGCTTACGTGATTTTCGAGAGATTTCAGAGTTTAGGCTATTCCAAAATTTTCTTGGTAAGTTTTGGTCATATTATTCACTTCAAGACCTCTAAGAGGAATAAGTTGCCATTTAAAATTACAAAAAGGGGATTTGATCTGGCCTCAAAAAGTGATCTCAATAAGTTCCAAATTGTCCTAAATATGTTCTCATAGCTAATTATATATCCCTAGTATTCTAAATATGGAACTTATTATGTCTATAAAACTATTTATCGTGAAAATCCATTGTTGAAATCAGTCAAAATGGGATTTTCTTGACAAATCTAAAATAGTAAAAATTCGTTAAGAGGTCTTAAGATGAATAATATGAACAAAATTGACCACGAAAATGCCTCAATCTTGAGATACATTTCTCTGGAAAAGTGAATAAAAATTCAAGTCCAATTTCTGCCGTTGCACGCATTCGCCAGCGTTCCTACTTTCGAACATACACTACTGAGCTAATTTTATTCGCCAGCATATTGTATAATCCATACTGAGCACCGGAAGCGCGAGATATCCAACTCCAAAATTTTCCTCCCTCCGCTCCTGCCCCGGCATGTCTGCTGTCCCACCGACGCCGCCCTCCGCGGATCGGCAGCGCGCGCAGTGCAGAGCCCTGTTGGAATCGCCTCCTGGCCGGGCCTGCCTTGCCAAGTTCGTGGAGGCCAACCCTGATTCACCCTTCATTGAAATGATCCATGAGGAGACGGAGAATGCTCTGCGGAGAAGGGCGTGGATCGAGGGGGAGCAGGTGTTGGCGTTGGCGGGGGTAGACGTGTCGAAGCGCGAGGCGGAACCTTGGCGGGACCACTCTCCCGCAAATAGTCTCGAGTAGGCATGTCATCGGAGCATGAAAAGAATCAAGATCATAAATATAACTAAAAAAGAAATACACTACTTAAATACAGCTACAACAACAACAACAACAAACAACATTTTCACGCTCAAGGCTCCCTCACGACCACGGTCCCCCTCTTGCCCAACCCTAAACTCACAATCTGCTCTTCGTCCCCAATTCTTCGCACGGGAAACACGGTGCACAAATGGAGCTCCTTGTTCTTTTCCTGCACTTCTACGTCGGTCCTGACGAATTCCAGCACGTCCTGCACCGTGTTCTTCTTGTAAAATTTCCTGGTGACGGAGGTACTGGCGAAGGACCTCGGAAGCTTTATGAGCAGCGTGACGATTGTGTCATCGTTGGTGTCTTCTGAGTCCGGTGACGGGAGCTTGTGCTGCAGGAGCGACTTGAGCGTCTCGAGCCTGTTCGCGGACTCCTCCTCCAGCGACTTTGCGCTCTCTTGCACCGCCTTCTCAATGAGTTTCTCCTCCTCCCTCTGCAGTTCCTCCTCCCTCTTTTGCTGTTCCTGTGTTGACCACAGATTGACATTAACGAGTTAGAGAATTGGGTGGCTTCGATGTACAACATAGCTCCTCGCAGCTTCCTCTCTCACCTTCTCCTTGTCCTTTATGAGGGATTCGTAGTACTCGCTGTCTTGATCTTCTTTGAGTACGTTGTTGGACTGCGAAATAGCGCTCTGCATTTGCTTCTCTTCCGATCCATTGTACTGACCGAGCAGTGACGCTGGTGACGGCGGCGGTCTTGGTCGTGTTGGTACCGGTCTCGGCCTCAACTTCTTCGTTTTCTTCTCATCATAAGTAGGAGAACAAAGGTCTACGACCTCCCTCCCTCCGTTCACCCCTGCAGATTTCGTAGGCTCTATCACCACATCACCATCACTATCACTATCACCATCACCATCACCATCACCATCACCATCACCATCACCATCACCATCACCATCACCATCACTATCGTCGTCGGACAAGATTTCGATTATTTCACCGCCAACAAAACCTTTGCTCTGACTCTTCTCCCCCCTCTTCTCCACCTTCGATCGCTTGGGTTGCGGAGCCGGCTGCGAGTCGAGCAGCCTGCTCACACCTCTGCCCCTCCTCGCGGAACCGCTGGCACCGGAGGACCTCGAGCCACCGGCGAGCGTGTTGCCCTTGCTCTTCCAGACATCCTCGGTCCTCTGCGGCGCGCGAAAGAAAACGCCATCGAGTTAGAGCCTAGACCAGGACTCCTTGCAATTTGTTCTCACTCCGCCATCTCACACTCGAGAATGCTTCCATTCGCATAGTCCCTCGGCCTCACCTTTATGGCGGCCTTCGCCTTCTCGTCCTCGTGGCGGAACTCACTCATGTGCTGCGCCTGGTGCATGTGCGGGCACTCGATCCCGAGCTTGCAGAGTTTCTTGGGCATCGATAGCGATGTTTTTGCCCGGCCGTGGTGGGAGGAGCAGAGTCGAAGAACAATGTGAAGGCAGCGAGCGCCTTCAACGTCGCTTCCTTTTTCTCTCTGTGGAGCGCCTGGGGGATCGAAAGCGTTTGAAAGCGCAATTTCAAGATTTCACTCGACAGTAACCGTACCCCTTTGATTTTTGACGTCAACTTTACTGCTGCTACTTTTTGGCTGCTTTTGGAATGACCTCAATTTCTACCTCAATTCCATCGCACTTTCAGTCCCTTCACGCTCGTCTTTTCTCTTCTTTCCTTCAGCCGTCTCAATAATAAGAATGTCCCAATTGCCTTCGTTTCGCCTCGCTATCCCTAAGAAGGGCAGATTGTACGAAAAGTGTTCCTCTGTCCTTTCTGGAGCAGGTCTCGAGTACAGGCGCGAAGCGAGGCTAGATGGTGAGTTTAAAGCCTTTTAAAAGCCTTTTAGAAGCCCTTGTTTAGAATTTTATTATCAGGATCGCTCATTTGCGTATCGAATCGCCCGTCATTTTAATGCGGTCCCATGGCGTTCACGAATTGTCGCTTTAATTAGCTTTAATTGTGCTGATTCGCAATCGCAATCGCAGTTGCAAGCTTTCCTTAAGTGCGGAAATAATCAACTTTAACGCTAGACTTCGAGCTTGACGGTTCGCCCGAACCAATAACTTGCGGCCTCTTCGACTGCACTAGCCGCAAGAATGGCGTAACCTTCGCGTAACATCTCCTCTGATTTGCTGAGGCGCCCGGTGACAAAATCGAGGATCATCAACCCTCATCAACGTTCTACTTCGGCAACTCTAACCCTCTATTTGGTCGCAAAATCGGTAAAAATCGCGCGCAGTTGCCGTTTGCAAGGATATGCCTGTGACCCTAGTTTTCCTTCCGGCCTCTGATATCGCCAATTATGTGGGACTTGGAGGTGAGGTTGACTTGAGCCCGATAGCCCGATAGCCCGATAGCAAGATAGCTGTGACCATATCCAATTCGTTACCTCTTGGATCGCTTCATTCGCACTTCTACACAATTCTAACTCGTCGCCTCGCTCGTCCTCACAAACCAGACGTCGACATGGGCATCACCGGAGAGGACGTAGTGGCAGAGAGCGGAGTCACGGTAAAGAAGGAGATGGCGCTCGGGTTCGGAAAGTGCAAGCTCTGCGTTCAGGCTCCTGTCCGCCGCGGAGTGACTGACGTCACGGATTTGGCCGGCGGCAGAATTTGTACTTCGTTCCCTGAGCTTACCAAGAAGTTCTTCGCCCCCACCGACACTGAAAAGGGCGTGGATACCAACGTCCGCTTCGTCTCAGGTTCCGTCGAGGCGGCCTGTGGCCTGGGTTTGGCCGATGCCGTCGTCGATCTCGTCGAGACCGGGACCACCATGAAGGCCGCTGGACTTGAAATTGTCGCGGAGGTCATGCAGGTGAGGGGAGCGAGATGAACGCGAGACTTGGGGACCATCCCTTTTACGTTTTCTAACCGAGTGTACCCACTATATATGTACACCCGCCGCTCGCAGTCCGAGGCCATCCTCATCAGCAACCCCAATTCCAAGCAGGTCGACATCATCAATCTCATCAAGAAGCGCATGGAGGGATACATTACAGCTACCAAGTTCATGATGATCACTTACAACATCTCGAAGTCACTGCTGGCCAAGGCTAGCGCGATTACCCCCGGAAAGGTGAGTGAGCAGACAACGGGCAGCGAAGCGACGGTTTGGTGGGGAATGCGGGATCTGCGTCTTTTCTCTTTCTACTTAAAACTATACCAGATCGAACCAGAATCTGCTTCTTTTCTATTTCTACTCAAATCTAACTTGTCGCTTCGATCATCGCAGACTTCGCCCACCGTCACCCCGTTGGAGACCGAGGGCATGTGCGCAGTTTCGGCTCTCATCAACAAGGTGAGCTAGCGCTTTCACGGCGAAGATTATTTTATATCTATCTCTCTACCCTATTCTAACATACAAGCCCTCTACTTTAAAAACTTTTATCGCAGAGCGCGAGCGCCCAAAAGATGGACGAACTCATGGCGATTGGAGCAACTGACATCTTGTTGTTCGCCATCAGCAACTCGAGAATGTGAATGTAAAAGCATTTGTATTTGCGGAAAGGGGGGAACTACACGATTTTGTTTCTGAAAATGTTGGTGGGATTTTAGTTTTCAACTTTTTTATCTAGTCAATGTAAAACTTCTTGTTCTCGTAACCGGGGCAGGCACCCTTGTACGTTTCGAAAATGCGTTCCACTTCGTCACAGTACTGCGACGAGCGAAGCGAGTTGCATGAAGATTGACCGTAACGAGTTAGAATTGCATGGCGGTGGTTCTGGCATCGATATCTAGTCTGAAGCTCCTAGCGCAGCCGGAGACGGAAGCAGAATTAACGCATTCCGACGAGGAGCATTTGCAAACGAGACAGTTTCTCACCTTCTTGTGCCAGAAGTCAATGTCCTCCTGAGTGGGTTCCTCGATCTTGGGCATGCCGAGCAAGCGGCCACGGACGTAAACGAGCTTGTCGGGACGAGGGATGGGGAGGTTCTTCCAGCCCCAGAAGTAAGTGATAGAGACGCCCATCTTGCGGGAGATAGCGGCGAGGGGACCGGACTTGACAACGGTGAGGGAGTGAGTGTTTCCGAGCAGGTACAGGGGGAGAATGTCGCTGCCGGTGGTTAGTGCGAGCTGCGCGGAGGGAGCGAAGGGGGATGGGCCGAGTGTTAGTGAGGGGGGAGCGAGCGATAGCGAGTACCGAGGCCGCTTGCGGACGAGACCATGGCAGCTATAGAAGAAGACACAGTCTACAGCGAGCATCGAAAGTGACCGAGCCGCAAGAACCCCCACGTGATAATACGACCGCTTGCAAACCCTAACCCTCACCTTAATGAAGCCCTTCCTCTTGCTCAAATAAAGACGCTCCTCCTTCCTGCTGCTCTTGAACAGCTCAGCGATTCCGCCGATGTAAATCACGATGCTTCCGGCAGCGCCGCCTTTCTTCATGTGCCTGACAATCGACTTCTTACTCGCGTCAATCAGGCCGAAGATTCCCATCACGTGCTTTAAGATGGGAACCGATGTGACGACGCTGGCAGCAGCGGTTTTAATCTTTCGGAACTCGTCGATGCAGAAGGAGCCGGAACACATCCCAGTGAAGCTGACGACTCCGTGAGGCTGCGCAGCCAGGATGGCGGTGCGACCCTTGCCGAAGAACTCCAGAAGCTGCGAGGAGAGCCGAGGAGCAAAGCGATGAGTAAGAATGAAGATAAATAATCAGCCGAGGAGCGAAGCGACAACTTAGAAATAAATAAATAATCAGCCGAGGAGCGAAGCGAAGACTTGATTGAAATAAATAATCACGTCTCGTTGCCGTCCGTTCACTCCTCACAGGTTTTCCCCTCACCTCCTCGTCAGAAGTCTCGCGGATCTCGCTAAACTCAAAGTAATCGATCATGCTGTCCACAACGTGCTTGACGAAAAAGGGCGAGTGTTGCGTCGGCACGATGGTGCTGTGGTGTTGTGTAGGGTTATGAATGTGAGTATGGAGGGAGCTAAGCCGAGGGAGCGCGACCGACCGAGCGATAGCGAGTACCGAGGGAGCGAAGATGAGGGACCGAAGCGACCGACCGAGCAATAGCGAGTACCGAGGGAGCGAAGATGAGGGACCGAAGCGACCGACCGAGCGATAGCGAGTACCGAGGGATTGGCGACCTAGAATCCCCACGCGAATACACAATTCATGTTTTTTTCCGCGCTGCAAGCACCTGCCCTCACCTTATCACGAACGGAACTGTAGTCCAAATCATCCAACCTGGCAATGCCGAGCGGACAAAGTAATCCCACAGCACATAAATACTGAGCAGTATGTAGGGCAGCGTCACTAGGTACGAGAGTGCGAAGCAGGTGGCGAAAATGCCACCAAGGACTTTACGGTAGAAGGGTGCCGAAGGCCTTTTGTGCACGGTGTAATTAAACTTCTTAGACGTCGCCGCGGAAGTTGTCGGAGTTTTGGGCATAATGATAGTATACGAGCGAGCGAGTTGACTTGGACAGGCAGCTGGGATGCTGAAGGTGAAAGTGTTGCTATCGACGATCAACATGATGCTGTAGTCTGGGATCATTAAGGTGGATTACAGATCTTGTGTCAGATTCAAATGCGACGATAGCTCCCACAACGGGGAATAGGAGCCCCCCCCCCATCGATGGTGCGTCCCTGAGAACGAGAAGAAGGACGCAGAATCATTCCGAGGGTACCGAAGTTGACAGTTTCCATATCTTCTAAAGTGATTTGAGGGGTGCGGGGATGTAAAATAAGTTGATTTTTCTCTGACGAATGTTTGCTTTTATCTATAGATTATGATTATGATTATGATTATGATTTGTGATTTGCAATTTGTGATTTGCAATTTTATGATTTGTGGATGACGAGCGAATCGAGTATATAAAGTGAGCGACATCGAATGTATTGATTCCTCATGTCTTGCGACGATGGCTGACACGTTTTTTGGTCGGATCGAAGGTGCCGTTCTTCAGCATGATCTTCTCCTTCATATTTACACGACTGGTGGACTTGCTGTTGATGTGGGCGTCCGGCCGAGGCAGGTCCCGGCAAAGGCCGTTGCACTCGTGGGTCATGAAAAACGCATCGATGCCCACGTCGCCCAAGTCGAGCTATGAGGAGGAGGTAGTGAGCTACTGAGCGAAGCGAATTTTTATATTCGGTTCTATACATACTTCGTACATAGCTCATCGCTTCGCTACTTGCAGCTTCTCACCTCGCCAAACAAACCACCCTTGCCAGCAGTGTGGATCGCCGGGTCCGTCAGCTCATAGAGCGTCTCCTTGCGGACGCCCTGGATATCAACAATGATGAAGTTGCCATTCGAGTGGTGGTAGGAGAAGTGGCAGAAGGCGCCCAATGTGCCCTGGAACAGGAGCGTTCCGTTGTTGGAAACGAAGCGGTGGTACTCACCAGTGATGAAGGGCTCGACGCAAATGGTTTGGTCGACGTTGGCCGAGAGGAACGGGTGCTTGTACTGGATCTTGGAGAGTGAGGAGCGAAAGACAAGTTAGAATAAAGTAGTGGGGAGTGGGGAGTGGGGAGTGGGGAGTGGTGATAGTGAGCGGCCGGATGATGGATGATAGTGGTGTGAAAGGCTAGGAGTTTACTGCTCACCTTTAACATGTCGGGGACGTTGAACTGGAGTCAAGGAGCGAAGCAACAAGTTAGAATAAAGTAGTGAGGAGTGGGGAGGGGGGGGGAGCAAATAGAATAAATGAATTTTACCTGGAGGGGCCGTTTGACGCTGTCCGAGCTGCCATCCTGCGATGAGCGGAGCAACGAGTTAGAATACTGTAGCACGCCTTCTCAGCGAGGAGACTGAGCGAACGAGACATACTCTCACCTTTCGCTTGTTAAACTCAAGGGAGCACTTGTGAGCGAGGTTCGATACGACGGCATCATCGAACATCATTTGCGCAGTGGGGTCGAGTTTTTGTGTGACGTTGGTGACGATTTGGGAGATTTCGTGGTGCGAGTTTTCAGGTCGCGATAGAATTAAGTCTGCAATCTGGTGATGAGAGGAGGAGCGAAGCGATGAGTTAGAATAAAGTAGTGAGGAGTAGTGGGGAGAAGTGGGGAGTGGTGGCGGTGAGTGCCTGCATAGAATGAATGGATTTTACCTGCTTCGCCATGACATTCTTATCCGTTGACGCGGAAAATGAAGGGAGCGAAAGATCGGACACCGAACCTTTGAGGAGCGGAGCGACGAGTTAGAATACTGTAGCACGACGCCTTCTCAGCGAGGAGGTTGAGCGGACGAGACACCCTCTCACCTGGCGCGCTCACACCACCTACAACGATCTTCTTGGAGCTACGGCGCTTCTTCACCTGCGAGTACCGAGCGAAGCGAGCATTGAGTGTTAGCAAGATGATATTGAAGCGATAGCATCTGTAGATATTCTCTCGTACGCTCGCTCGTCACCCCTCGTCATTCCTCACCATGCTTGCAATCTTGCTCGCCTTGGCTATCTTGACGACACAGCGAGTAGGCGGCGTCGAGTTGTAGAAGCCGGAGTAAGCGTTGCGGTAGTTGCCGGCGTTGAAACTGAAGGAAGAAAAAGTAGCAGAAACGCCGTCCTGGGTGGCCGTAGTTGTGGAAAGGAACAGGCTGTTGCCCATTATATATATCCGCCGCAATTTGCAACAGAAAACAGTAACAGGGGGGCCGGGTGTGGAGCAGTGGAGCGGGGAGCGAAGCGACCGAGAATATATATAAAATTATATATACCGCACCGAATGTTAGTGAGACCGACAGAGCGAAGAGACCAAGAACCTCCAGTCGGGCGGAGTTGTCGCAATTTGCTACAGTAAAACAGTAACGCAGCAAAGAATTCGCCGGAGTTGGAATGCCTTGGATTAGCTAGGAAGAGACGTCGCCTGGGAGTGAAAAGCGCTGCAGGCGCAGATTTAACGCAGGGTAGGCGGCTGCTGGTCCACAGCAACCGGGCGTCGGGCGCAATTCGACCTTATTGGAACTGCTTTTTGATTTTGGCCCCTTCAAAAAGCCGACTCATACAGTTCTTATACTTTGATACTTCCCAGAGATATTTGAGTACTCCTTCGGGAGTACATCAATTAAAGTTGAACAAATACAGAGAAGATTAGCATGGCCCCTGCGCAAGGATGACACGCAAAAATCAAGAGAACAACTTACTTTTTTTTGCCTTTTTCCTTTTCCACCGTGGAGAAGAGGCCGGAGAGTTCTTTTTTGCTCCTCCCCACTTCGATAATAATCAAAATAAAATCTTTCAGCTTTTCTTTTTTCCGTAACTACTATTCCATATAATTATTAACCCTAACTTCTTCAATAACCTTATCATCGGATCACCTCAACCTCCACCGGGGCATCATCGCCCCCCCCCCTACTCCCACCCCCGCCCCCACCCCCTAGATTGTTCACCCTTTCGTCGCCCATCACGTCCAGGTCTGGCGCTAGGATCTTCAGGTACCTGTCGAAGTACAGTGTCTGCTTCACCAGCAAGCCGAACTAAGTGATGAGGAAGGAGGAGGTTGGGTTAGATAAGGTTAAGTTGCCATCTCGTCACTTCTCTCCTCGCTTCGCTCCTCACACCTCACCTCGCGGGGCAGCTTCAGGCCATTCTCCTCGGTGACCGCCACCACGTCCAGCAGAACCTGCGTCAGCTCTGACTCGTCCACGTTCACACTGACACCAATCTCATCGCCAACTTGGCTCACCCCTACAGTCCCCGAGACGTCACTCAGGCCCATCATGACGCGTTCGATGTCCCTTCCGAACTTGTCGATGTCCACGGTCTCCTCCGTGGCGCCCATTTTCATCATGGCCTCTGCCATTCCCCTGTAGTCCGCTGCTGCCAGCGCGGCGCTCAAGTTCGTGACCGCCTCGAAGATTGCCGGGCTGATCTGTCCGGTGATCCCAAAGTCGATGAAGGCCACCTCGCCGTCCTTGGTGACCAGCAAGTTCCCCGCGTGGACGTCCGCATGGAACCACGGCATCGACAGGACGCTCATGGTCCACGTGTTGAGGGCCGTGATGATGGTCTGCTCGGACCCCACTCCCCCCCCAAACCCGTCTTTCTCCATGGTCTCCTTGTCGAGCATCGAAACTCCGTCGATGTAGTCCATCACGAGCACCTGCGCCGAGCGAAGCGAGTTGCAATGGAAGGTGCATTCGTGTTGTTAATATCAAAGTATCGGCGGTGGCGGAGCTGCGAGGGAGCTGTATAGAAGACCCTCGCATATCCAGTACATCCGACTCTTCAACTCATCGCTTCGCTCCTTGCATCTGTCATTCGCTCCTCACAGCCTCTCACCTTCTTCGTGCTCATATCCATGAGCGGTTCCGGCGCGATGACATTCTGTATTCCCTCCCTACTTAAGAACTCACGGAACTCGATCAGTTTCTGGCCCTCCTGTAAGAAATCCAACTCCCCCAGCATCGATTCCCTGATGTCAGAGACGATGTTCGCCAGGCTCGTCTTCTTCAGGTTCGGGTCGATGAACTCTAGAATGACGGAGCTGATGTAAAGGAACGAGAGGTCGGCCTTGAGGGACGCCTCGATTCCGGGTTTGCGAACCTGCGCAATAAAATTGTAACATGTGTTAGAGTAAGCGGCTCGCAACAGTTCTCGCTTAGTTTGATACTCGCTATCAATCAAATCATCCACTTCACTCCCTCGCCTCACCTTGATTACAACGTCTCTGTCGCCGACCCTGGCGCGGTGGACCTGCGAAACCGAGGCACTGCCAAGCGGCTTTTCATCCAAATAGGTGAACTTGTCCAAGCCGACTTCAGAGGCAATGACCTTCTTAATCTCCGCAACAGGAATAGGGTCAGTGCTATCCAGCAACTTCACGAACTCGCTGACGTACTCGGGAGGGAACAGCGTGGGGGAGGACGCGATGAACTGGCCGAGCTTGACGTACGTCCCTCCCAAGTTTTCGAACAGGATTCGGAGCGCTGCAGGCAGGGAGGCCGCGCCCCCAGTCTCCGAGGCTATCGACGCCAGGTTCTGCAGCGTCTTGGAAACTGCCCGAGAAGCCTGCAGGGATCGAGTCTGAGGAAGTTAGTGTTAGTGTGTGTTTATAATATAAATATACTCCTTCAGCCCCTACCGGCTGTGCAACACTAGCACTAGCTACACTTGCTGCATCTGACACTTGTCAGCAGTTTTTGACGAGCGTCCTAACTCGGGCCTCGCATCGCTCGGTACACCGCAAGCGGCTTTGCGGGTTCTCGGTCGCTTGGCTCCTTGCCTCGCTCCTCGCTACACTCCCTCGGTACTCGCTTCACTCGGTACGGGTCTATCTTGTACTCACCACAGTTGTTTGAGGATTCGTCGATCTCAGGGTCTTCGAGATCTCGGTGAGCAGCGCTATCGTCTGCTTAGGACTGCGAGGAGAAAGACGCAATCACCACCCAAGCGGTTAGAGAGAAGATCACGCCCTCCAACAAACTCCAAATCTCTCCACATATCTCCACATCTCACCTTCTGTAGAGCGATCTAGCGGCTGGTGGCGTGACCTGTAGGGCGCATAGCGATGGGCAAAGTGATGAGTTAGCAGTAAAGCTGACAAACAACGAATGGAATCAGCGCGCATTATGAGCGCTCCGCTCCACTCCACTCCACTCCACTCCGCACCTCGCCGCAAGCGGCTCGATCGGTCGCTTCAATCCCTCCACCCACCACCCTCGCATGCTCACCCTAGATGACTTGAGAGGAACACCCCCCCACACACGCCCTGACTCCCTATCCAACCCTCTACCGAAACCAATAGGTTGCTGAAGGAGAAAGGGAGAGCAGACGCCCAGTACGAGAAACACCAGACCTAATTTAATCATCATGGAACGCCAGCTCGAGGGGCCTCGGAATCAAGTTTTAGTTGGATCGCTTTAAAACTCTCCAACCACGTTGTGAAGTGAACAACGTTGGTTATCAGTGTTCACGAGCTTGAAGAGAGAGTGCTAGAGACGGCTGTTTGGCGATATTATCTTAATTTAATTCCGAGTGCTATTCTGAGCATACTCAGAAAGGCAATGCCCTGGTCAATCAATCCCACACTTTCGTAAGTTGTCTCGGGCCAAAACACCAATCGTTCTCTTCCACGGAATCCCTTTCCCTACTCGTCCTCGCCGACACCCCCCCCCCCACCCCCGCACGCCCCGGTTAAAAATACAAACAATACTTTCTATCTGTTGAAACCGTTTATAACAACAACAACTACTAACTCTCCTCCCCAAATTCCCCTCGAACCACCCGCCCAGAACTCCATGTCAGCCGCAACGAAAACAGCCCCCGAGCCGTCGAGTGCGCCGGCGCCGGCTCCCGCCGTGTCGACTCCTTCCAAGAAAAGCGAGCAGAGAGGACCCGAAGAGATGGAGGAGGTGAATAGCATCAGATGAAAAGGGAAAGAAAGGAATTGAAGCGTTCCGGGCTTGAGATAGAACAAATCAAATGTCTCTTCGTTCCCTGCCATTGCCGTTGTCGTCGCGAAGCAGCCTCAGACTATACATATTATATAACCATGGTCTACATTGGCCGCAAGCGGCCTTAGTACATCGCAAATCCCTTCTAACAACAAACAAACCCAACCAACGACAACACCACAAACCACAAACCACAAACCACAATCCGACAGGGCGTGAAGTCACCCGAGAAACCGTTGTACAGGGGAAGGAGGGGACACAGGAGGGACGCCGAGGAGGTAAGCAAGCCACAAGGAGCAAAAGTGACTGAGACATCGACGCCACTATCATCGCTGGGGGTTATTTATTAACCCACTACCACTGCTTCCTTACTCTAACTCGTCGCTTCGCTCCTTGTTCCTCGCTCTTCGTCGCAGATGATAGACGAGCTGGACATTGACGACTTCAAGAAGGAGGTAAGAAGCTGCGGAAATGCCAATGAACCCACAAACAAACATTGCTACGCACCTCTAACTCGCACCTCTAACTCGCCACAGATCATCTCTACTAGATGGTTCATACTCAAGGAGAGGCTGATGATTGTGAAGAAGAACTCCTGGTGGAAGAAGAGAGCAATGAAAGTCGTTTCAATCTTTTGCACCATCTGCGCTCCTTTGTTCATACTTCTCGGGCAAACTGCGTACGGCGACCCTTCGAGTGGAACGGTGAGATTTAACAAGACGAAGGCAGTGAAAGCGCTCTCTAGTTCCACATTCCACTCCTATCCATTTCATTGGTACGTGTTTCTAATTCATCGCTTCGCTCCTCGGTCACTTCGCTCCTCGGTCACTTCGCTCTGTGCACTGCAGTACACCACTGCCCAAGTTTCCTCAGCAGCAACTTATTACTACGTTGCAGCGATGTTCTCCTTCTTAGGCGCCGTCATAGTGGCCGCGGACGCCTTCACGAGGTTCGATCACATGATGGAGAAGCAGGTTGAATGCGCAACAACGCTCGACCGCATCGGATGGGAGTACATTTCCCTATCTGGCGAGTTCTCTGATTTCGACACGCATCTTTTCGCGTTCGAGAAGGTGAGAGGATTTATCGAAGCGGGCCAGAGAATTCCAATCAATATTAATTATATTACAGCGAGGAGCGAAACAACGAGCTGCTGACAGACGCATGGTGTATATATATTCTAACTCGTCGCTTCGCTTGTTGCTTCTCCCTCGGAACAGTTTTGCCATATCACCGAGATCGAAATCTCAAAGGTAAGGCTCATACTCGACAGCCTCTCTCACCCCCACCCTATTCTAACAACTCTTACGCTCGTCGCAGCTCCCGGCAGAATATTTACCTACCGATTATTCGACCGCGTTTTAAGGGGGCATTTTGTTTGTTAAAGAATTTACTAATAATATGTAATAGGGTTTTGTCAAGTTAAATGCCGGTTTTATTTCATTTCTGGCACGGGAGCCTTGCCCAATACCTTCACCTTGAACAGCTTCACCAGCTTGAAGGTCGCAAAGATAGGATAGAAGACGAGGAGCTTGAGCGTCTTCCCGAGGAAGAATTTGACCGAATCGGCAACGAGGCGCCTCGCGAAAGTGGACGCTGCAGAGAGATAACCTCTGGAACGAGCCCGGTTCCTGTAGGATACGGAGACGCTCTGGAGCCAGGCGCGACCGAGGCCCTTCTTGGCACCGTTCCTCTTCTCGGCTCGGTCAACTAGGACGTTCAGCGCAGCCCTTCTTCTCCTCGACTTCTCACTGAACACGAGCTTGAAGACGGGGCCCAGGACAGAACGGCCGAAGGAGGACTTGGTCGTGTTGGACATGACCGGGAACGTCGAGGGGCTGACATTCCCTACATTCTCCTCCGAGTAAAACCCGACCTCGCTGATATCCATAGAGAAGGGACCATCGCGGAAGTCTTCGATGGTCTAGATAGAGGCGGGGATTAATATAATTTTTAAATTGGAGTTGGAGGGAGGGAAGGGGGGGGGGGAGGGGGGGGAGGGGGAGGAAGAGTTAGCGAACAGCGGTAAAGGGTCGAGCGGTATTATACATTATATATATACTCTGTTCATCTGTTTAGTTACCATGGTCTCGCTTCGCTCGACACAGGGGGGAGTCGGTCGGTCGGTCGACATGCCTAGAACACAGCTCCTCACCTCCATCGAAGCGGCGATCTTGAACTTGGAAATGACCATGCCAATCTGGAACACGGTGTCCTTCTTAAACGGAGGGGCGTTCGGGTTGATTACCGGGCCACGAACAGCTACGAGGCTTGAGAACGGAACCAGTACTGTGGAGAACTCGCTCCCCGTGGCCTTGGGCACTTCGAACATCCCCTGCCGCACGTACTCCCCCCTGCCACGAGCGGAGCAAGTCGCATGAAGATTGGTGTTAACGATGTAGAACAGCTACAAGCAGCAAGTCGCAGCTTCTCACCTCGTCTGGTCGTCGCGCACCGTCAGCTTGTACGTTCTCTTCTCCGGCTCGTCGTCTGACGTGAATCGCACCTTCAAGTAAACTCCCTCGAAACCGTTGGCATCCAAAGGCGTCTCAAAAGCCTTCGTCCTCCATCCGCAGAAGCCACCGCCGTCGTTGCGGAGAATTCCACTGAACGTCCAGTGGTCGGAGGCGGAGGCGGCACTGGGCTCGAAGCGGCTAGATGACACGCCGCCCATTATCACATCATCAATTCGCTCAAAGGGTGAGGAAACGGGTGAAGTAGCAGGTGAAGAAGACAGGTCAAACAGTGGGACGCGGAGGCCGGTCTGTAGTGCGCTACTACTCAATGCGGAGGCTTGTGTGGCAGCGAGGAGGAGGAGGTAGAGTAGCATTTAGGAGGGCGAGTTGGCGGATCGAGAAAGCTAATTATCTTATATATTATCTAATACGATAATACCGCAGTTAAGGAGGGGAAGGGAGGATGGAGCGATCGATGAGGGATGGCAGACGGCAGACAGACGGTTGCAGGGAAGTTTGAAGTAAAAGTAAAATGAAATATGGGAGTGGCACTGGCATCTACTGTGAAGTGTTCATAAAAGACTCACGCTCAGGTTGAGCTGCGGAAACTTCGCACCCTCACTCAGATCCCCCCGCGCTCAGTGTAAATTACCTACATTCAAGTCTCGGAACAAGTACTTTCAACTTTTCCTCTGCGACCAAGCAAAAACCTTGCATCTACAGAATGGCAGTGATCTGCCAGCACTTCCTCAACGGCAAGTGTAATCGCGGCACAAAGTGTAAATTCAGCCACGCCGCACCAAGTGGTAGTGCCTCCTCGACAAAGCGTAAAAGGCCTGGGGCTCAATTCAGAGAGCGACAAATGATCGAGCAGGGGGCTTCTGGCGGAGAGCCAGAAGCAGGGGCCGTCACAGCCGTCGCCGCCGACGCACCTCGATGCACGCACGGCGAGAAATGTATGCAGAGAGTCGGAAAGAATAGAAATGAGGGGCGAATCTACTGGACGTGTGCAAGGATTGGTAGCGGAGAGTACAAAAAGTGTTCGTTCTTCATTTGGGAGGATAGGAGGGGAAAGGGAAGGGATACTGAGGTGGGGGTTGAAGTTGAAGGGGAGACAGGAGGAAAGAAGGCTCGGAAAGAGAAGAAGGCGAAGAAAAATAAGGAGAAGAAGATTGAGAAGCAGGATCCAGTGGAGGTTGAGGTGATCCGATAAAATAATACGGAATAGTTATGTTAGCCGCAATTTAGTGTATTCTTCTATCTACCCTCCCCCCCCTCCCCCAACCCCCCACCCCCTCAAAAAGCCTCCATAACCATACTCGCAATCGCCGCATCCTGCACCCCCGTCCCCGTCAAATCAACGACAATAAACTCCCCCCCTTCCCTCCCCCTCTCCAACCCGTCCTTCAACTCCATGACCTTCCCCTCATTATTTGAGTGATACTGGCATTCACCTAATTTCATAACGTTACCTTTCACGTCACCGTACACTTTCCCCTCTTCAAAAGCTGAATATAAACGTTCCGGGTTAGATATTCCCTTTCCCAACATATCCTAAAAAAGGCGTTGCGTCGTCGCTTATTCTCACCTTTCGACATAACTTCATCCCCTAACTCTCTTTTCCCTGGCGTATCACTCCCCATAGCAATAACAGTAACATTCTCATACCGTTCCAACCCTTGAATAATCGGTTCTGTAGCGCAAGTCGTTGTTATAATAAGGTCACATCCTCGACAAGCTTCTGAAGACGTAGAAGAAGGCGTGACATTAATACCTGCAACGAGCGAAGCGAGTCGCAATGGAAGGGGCGTTGGTGACGTTAGAAATGACGAAGAATTTGGCAGCACCAACGTTACATCTGGAAGTATCGGGCGTGTACGTCGATATCCAGTACACACGTAATTTCAGCTCGTCGCTTCGCTCCTCGCACACTCTCACCTTTATCTCTAAGTTCATCAACCATTTTAATTACGTTAGAACTAGTGCGGGACCAGCATTTAAACGACGATATTTTAAGGAGAGATGATAACATCTCGATTATCAAAGAAGCCATAACACCGCAACCAATAACGCAACATTCAGTCCGTTCATCCGAAGAAGTCAACGCAGACGCCGAGAGTACGACAGCACCCGCCGTTCTAATTTATTGGGGTAGGTTAGAAACGATATTTTAGGGGAGGGAGCGAAGCGACCGACCAACCAACCGAAGGTTGGCTACTCGAGGGAGGGAGCGTAGCGACGACCAAGCTAGTATAACATAATAGCGACCTCGAACCGCCACGTTCCATAAAAAATCGAACCACTCCATTTCACTCCAACGCTCTACCTCCTTCTACCTCCTTCTACCTCCTTCATGTGATTTATACGTAAAGGGTGTGCGTGTTTGTTCTATCTTACCTCAAATCAGTCAAGTATCCTTTATCATCTAAAACAGCTTTAGGCGTCCCCGTCTTAGCGTCGAACACCATAATAACTCCGCTTCCTGTCGGGTAACCTTCTTCTTTATTCTTCTGAAAACCGCTAGCTACTTTAACCGCGAAATAAGGTTGATCTTTTATGTGGCCTGGTTTTATACATGTTTCTCCTAGACGTTCTGGGAACTTTAATTGGAGAGGGAGGGGGGATTGGGAGACGTTCAAAGATTTAAACGCTAAGGAGGCGGAGGAGAGGGCGAGGGAGAATGTAGCTTTTGAACGGATTAAGGAGGGGGGAATCACAAGGAGAGAGGGAGGAGTTAACGGGGGTGGAATGGAGGGAGGGGAAGCTTTGGAGAAACGGGAGATGATGAAATTTTTCATCCAAGTGTTGGTGGAGTCGAGGAGGGACTCGGAGGTGTGTTGGGCGTATGGGTGGGGACCGAATTCTGTTGTTACGTAGGAAAAGTCTAGGTTTCGAGAGCGCTGCGAAGAGCGAAGCGAGGAGCAGCGAGGAGCGGAGCGACGAGTTAGAATACTGTAGCACGCCTCCTCAGAGAAGTAAATTTAATATCCTGACAAACACACAAGGGGGCTTTACCTGTGACTCCCAAATAATGTCCCACCATTTAGCGTGTTCCTCGATCTGCGATAAAAAAACAAAATCCCCGAACGAGTTAGCAACATAAAATATACAGACTTCGTATACAACGTTCATATTAAAAAAAAAAAAGTCTCACCTCCTCTTTCCACTCCTCCCCCCCATATATCTGCGTCCCCTGCCCATGTCCAATCCTAGCATGAACCATATCACACCTCCCCTTCAATTTCTCCAACACTTCATTTATAAAAAACTCGTCATTACATTCATTATTAAACAACCGTTCACAAACGCATGCCCAATGACTTAAGTCAGCGTTTATATTTATTGGGATGGGGAGGTCGTAGTAGTTACGGGGGGAGAAGAGGTAACGTTGACGGTGGGTTTCGTGGACGATTTTGAAAGGGTAGAGGGGGAGGAAGGTTTGGGTGGTTTTGTAGAAGGTTGTTGCTGGAGGTGTGAGGGGGAGGGGGAGAAGGGATGAGAGTTTGAATTGGGAGTGATTGTTGAATGGGATAAATGTAAGGTCGTATTTCTTACCTTCTGATTTTGACCAGAAATCGTGACCAGAGTGAACGTTTATGATGGGAATGTTTACCCCTGTAGGGTTGTCTCCAGTCTTCACAAATGTGTTCAATTTGTCAAGGTGGTCTTTTAGGCTCGTTAGATGGTCGTCAACTTTTAGGGAACTTGAGTAGACGTAGTTGCCGTCTTCTTTTAGGTATCCTCCAGATGTGTGGATTTGTGGGAGGAGGAAGAGGTTCGTTGATTTTAAGGCTGGTAGGAAGTTAGGGTCATACTCAGGGAGGTATGTGAGGGTAATAGCTTCTGTGATGCGAGTTAGAATACGAGTTAGAATGCGAGTTAGAATGCGAGTTAGAATACGAGTTAGAATACGAGTTAGAATACGAGTTAGAATACGAGTTAGAATACTGTAGAGAACGCCTCCTCAGTCTCCTGTCAGGGTAGAGTACGTACCGATGCCGTGATAACCTTCTGATTCGTATCTAGTCAATAATTCTATCCAACCGTCGAATGTACTAGGTGGAGTTACTCCCCATAGTGATTTAACGAGACGTAGTTCCATCAACGATTTTATAATGCGACACTAAACAGCGAATTTAGACACAATTATATAAGATTTTAGGCAAAATGAGGGAAAGACATTTCACAGGGAAATCACTCACATGGACATTTAGACCACATTTAGATCACATTTAGACCACATTTAGACCACTTTCACCACGCCTTATTAAAATATTATCGTTTCAGATCGACCAAAGCCACACTCTTCCCAACGTCGTCTAATTGATATTATCGTAAAATAGCGTTTAAGTACTTTTTTAAGTCCTGTTAGGGTCCCGCCTGCCCCCGCCTCTCCACCTTCAGGGGCATCCTTACGACAAGCAGCAGCGCAAGATCGTCACGACCATCCTCCGTGTCACCCGCTTGAAGATATGCCTCTTCCTCAACTCCCCCTCCCTCAAATAGTCCAAAACGACTCCCTAACTCCGTCCCTCCTCCCCCTCTCCCGTCGTCTCCAACTCTCCTTCCTCTCCTCCACCTCCCTCTTCTACCTCTACGGTGTCCACCTCGGTCTCCCTTCCCCCCCCTCTTACGCTATAAAATCCGGTTTCGCAACCTCCATCTTCGTGTTAACCTCCTACGTTCCTACCCTCTACATAAAAAATACTTCCGGCCTTTCTAACACTACTGAAGGGGTTGGTTACCCTAGGTTTAAGGATGAATGGTGCGAGGGGATTAAGGATTGTATTACTGTACATGTGCAGGGGTGTATGATTGGAGGTGCAGGTGAGAGAATATTTATGTGATAGGTTTTTGTTACGTTTAAAGGAACGTTATTTTATGATATGGACCTTTAAAATAACTAACGTAAACATAAAACGTTTTCTCCCCGTCGTCTTCTTCTTTAAAAATCAAAACAAAAAACAAACCATTCATAGTCTGCGGTATACTCCATCATAAGCGTCTCCTCGCAGGCCCCCGTGGTAGTTTATTAGGCGCTTCGATTGGAGTAATCTGGGGTATAGCTGAGTGGGAGTACATGAACGCTAAAGAGAATTATAGGAGGGAAAGGATTAAGGATTTTTACCCTGAGGTTATAAGGTCTCGAGGGAAGGAGTAGAATTAATTAGACTTGTGGTGTTGTTTTTAATATTAAATGAAAGAGGGGGGGTTTTAGCTGACTTCCATTCCTTCTGATATTTCTGTAATTTTGTCGGAGATCATGTCCATTTGATCCTCGATGCTTTCGGCCTGTTCAGCCAGTCCTTCCGTGTCGAAACCGTCTAGCGAGTTAAGTTCCTAAGAAAGGGGTTTGTTAGAGAGGCCTGAATTGTCGGCGAAATGAGAAAAACAATCGTTCTGCAAACCTCTCTTTCTCACCTCTTCAATCCCCTTCTTAACTTTCTCCAGCATTTCCTTCGCCCTATTAAGGTAGTTCATCGCCTCATCCCCCTCCTCCAACCTCGCGAACGCGCACCCAAGCAGGAAAAAAGTCTCAACAACCTCATCGTTCTCACACAGCAAACTCCCAAGGACAGCCACAGCGGCGTCGCCCAACGCCGTCACGATCGGCGGGGGTAGATTTTCGACGGACGAACATTCTAGGAGGAGCTTGGACGTTTGAGTGCGGAACTCGAAGCCTGGGAGGGAATCTATCGATGATAATTCGAGAGAGGTTAGTTCGAGGGCTTGAGAACCGTCTTCCATTGGGGAGGCTGTTTCGCGAATGTCCTGAGAGAGAGAGAGACTTAGGTTAGTACAGATATGAAGTATTTGGGGTTTCGTTTTTGTTTGAGCCTGAGCCTGATCCTGATCCTGATCCTGATCCTGATCCCGAGCCAATACCTCGTTATTTATCTCTCACCTTCGATCCCAGCCCGACCGTGTTGGCTCCCGCCTTGACGCCTTCCTCCATCATACCGTATGCCTTTAGAATTGCATTGGCAGCATCTTCACCTCTCCTCTGGCTCAACCTTAAAGACGACAAAGCTTGGAAACCGTCAGGGTGGACGCCCTCGTCGTTAGAAAGGGCAGCCGCGACGGATGACTCGCATGAAGACTCGGCTAAGGGTGACATGCAAAGGTCAGTCATCCAGAGCTCAGCGATGTTGCTGTATGCTGTTTGATTATTGAACGTAAGGTTGTAAAGGAGGAGGTGTTTTATAATAGTGTTAGAAATGTAGTGATATGCCTTCGAAGCGAGGAACGGAGCGAAGCGACGGATTTTGCGCATATCACGTTGCGAAACTAGACGTATTCCCCTCAGCTTACGTCGACTTCGGTCCTCTTAGCGTTCTCACCTTGGCATAATAATTTCTTCCTCCCCTCCTTCTCGAGTATCTGCACACCTTTCTTGAAGCTGTCCAGCGCCTCCTCGTCCTTCAAAAGCTGGCCGCGGAGGAGGTGAACCTCGGCTGTCTCGTTGATCTCGAGGGCTGCGGTGAAGGATTCTAGGGCGGCGGAAGGGTTGTTCAGCTGGATTAGGCATTCGCCGATTTGGGTGTAGCAGTGGTGGAGGGTTGAGGAGGCGTACTGGGAGGAGGAGGGGGTGGGGAGGAGGGGGAGGAGGTGCCGGAGGGATTCTTGGTAGAATTTTGTGGCGAGCTGAGGCTGAGAAGTTTGGGGTGAGGGATGGGTTAGTAGTGGGCGGGGATTTTTGGAGAAAGTCGCGAGCGAAGTTGAGGGAGCGAAGCGAACGGCCGAGTTGCTTGCGGCGAGGCCCAAGTGCGGCGAGGCCCAAGCGTCCAGCGAATATAATATATAAAAAGAAGTTTCGGTGAGTTCAGGAAAAAAGACGGAACGTTCGAAGGTAGGACTTACCTCCATGGACGCGTAGGCTTTGTCGCCGCGTTCGACTAGGGCCTTGACATAGCTTATCGGTTTCGGTTCGTCGAAGGAGGCCATGGCTAGGAGGTTGAGGGAGGTGGAGGATGATTTGTGGGGCTTTAAAGAAAATGTGAAAATTGGATTGATAGGGTCGAGCTGGGGTGCAGTAGCAGTTGGATCGAGATGAAGAATGGCTAATCGATGGACAGAGTGTGTTGATGAGTAGTCGGGGTGTGGTGTGAGGTGAAATATATACCTAAATATCCTTTCCAGGAATATTTCCCGAAATAAATCTTTAAACCTTCCCTGAAATAGCGTGATATGTCAAAAAGAACGTCTGAAGACCTCTCGAGTGCCATTGAGATACTAGATCCGAACAGTTTAGAGAGCGGAGATGACGATACAGAAGTATTTGAAGGTTCAGAGTTGGATTCTGCTGCCGACGTAATCCCCGCCGGAGGAGGTGATGATTTCATGCATACAGACGACTTCAGGCGGCTGTTCGTCGGTTTCGCTATGGTTGAAACTTTAGTTGTTATACGCTGGCTTGATAGAAAATGGCACAAGGTGGTTGAGAAGAAGCTGATTGAGTTGGAAAATGAGCCTTTCGGCGAGATTATTGTTCATGGAGGGAATGATATAAGTGGTGAAGCTTATTCTGATGGGACGGAGGAAATGATGAAGCTAGTGACGAAGGTCGTCTTCCTTCTGAATATTATGAAGGTCGGAGATCGTGCCTGCCTGTTCGCCTCCATTCTCGTCACTGTAGACATCCCCGAAGGCATTACATTCATCGGTACTGATTCCTTCTTTGGCTGCAGTAGTTTGAAAGACATCAAGTTCCCAAAGTCGTTAAAATCAATTGGTTATGGATCCTTCATTAATTGCTATAGTCTAGAAGAGGTCGATCTCCTTCACACTTTTATTCAAGAATTAGGTGGAGAAGCCTTCTTTGATTGCACAAGTTTAAGAGAGATGAAGATCCCGGACTCGCTTCAAACGTTTGGTAACAATGTCTTCTTAAACTGCTCCAAGCTAGTCCCTTCCCACATCGACGTCAGCTATTACGACAGCGACGAGGAATACGACGAGGAGAGGGTCGACGTCACTTCAGAAGTTATCGCGCACCTCCGTTCCCTACAATCCTAACGAGGGTCTACTAAAGAGCCACAGGTCCGGAGTGTATGTTTATTTGAGGGACGGAGTTGGTTCTTTTTGATGCTTTCGGGAGTAAATTAAAGGGTACGACTTTCGAATTTGTAGTTTAAAAGTCAAGAAGAATGTGTTTTTTTGGAGGACGAAGAGCGAGAAGGTTGATTTTATTTATTAGTGTACTCTCAAAAATTAATCACAAGGACCAGGGACGGGAGGGAAGACGCCCAAAACTTTAGCTTTAAAAAATTTCATCATTATCATAATATATTATTCACAACTATTCACAACGCACTCGTTGATTTGAGACTGGACGTCATCAGGATGGTTCTCGACGGCCTTCTCGCACACCTCTATCGGGAAGCCCATATCGACTAGTAACTTTACAGCAGCAGAGGGTTTGGAGGAGGTGGAGAGTTTGGGCTGCAGAAGCTTGGGCTTTTTCATCATTGTAATTTCGATGGAAGCGGAATTGTTGGGCCTCTTGAGAGCAGCGGGCCGTGCACTGTGACGAGATGAGGTGAGGAGCGAATGTGACGAATTAGAATAAAGATCGGTTAAATGCGACGAGACAAATTCAACTAAAGTAGCGCTCTTCGTATTGCCTCACCTGCTCTTGAAGATGCTGTTCTGGTACGTGTATTGGGATTCAGGCTGCATCGACTGTCCTGAGTGCCCCGCCTCAGGAGGAACGCCCTTTTTGTTCTCCTTATCCGCTGTCGACACGCTCAACCCCGCCGGTTCCGGGTCCTTCTGAGTTGCGCTCAACCCAGCCGGTTCCGGGTCCTTCTGAGTTGCGCTCAACCCCGCCGGTTCCGGGTCCTTCTTCGTCATAAAGTTCCTCATGCCGCCCTTTAATTTCATCAAATCGTCAAAGCTCCAACTCTCAAGCGTCTTGCTCTCCCACTCCTTCCGGTGATCTCCGTAGACCATGTACTTGTAGTAAGTTTTCTGCCCCTCGGTGTCGACGTTGTTATCAGCGGCGGTGGGGACGATGTATCGGAAGTTGATGTTGAATCTGTAATCACGACTTTCTTGGGGGACTGTGGAGGTGGGGTGTGGGAGTGGAGCCAAGGAGTGGAGCCGAGGAGGGGAGCCGAGGAGCGGAGCGACGAGTTAGAATAGGGTGGGGGTGAAAGAGAGACAGAGACGGAAGTTGATAACGAGTCAACACGCCTTCGAAGTGATAACGAGTCAACAAGCCTTCGAAGCGATAGCGAGTCAACACGCCTTCTCAGCTCTTCCGTTCTCACCTGCATGGTGCCAGTGATCTTGGGTGTCACCCTCCATGATCAGGAGCGTTCCGTTCTCACAGTTGAAGCTGAGACCCGGCGTGTTTTTGTCTACCCCGCCATCGGGAGTGCCCGCCTTGGGCCAGACGTCGTTCATTCGCTTGAGCTTGAAGGTGGCAGTGGCTCCAAGGGAAAGCGACGCGATTGTAGGAATGTCCCCGAGGAACCTTCGGCCATCGGTGTGGTGGGCGATGTTGTCCTTGCCGTTGAAGTAGAGGCGGACGAGGAAGCTGTTGAATTGGACGCCGCAGAGATCTGATATATACTGGGTCAGGGGTTTCAAGTAGTCCGGGATTTCCTGATACGGCAGTTGCTGCGACCGAGGAGCGAACGAGGAGCGAAGCGACGAGTTAGTTATTATGTTGTAGAATATTGAGCTGAAGCTGCTACTAGTACCACACTCACCTCCCCATTGTTGGACACTTTGGCGACGCCGCCGAAGTAATTAGTGTAGCAGGGCGTTTCACAGTCGTTCTTGTGTCGCTTGGATTCGTACTTCACTCTGTACCATGTCATGTGGTCCTTTATGCTCTGCGACGAGCGAAGCGAGCCGAGGAGCGGAGCGACGAGTTAGAATTGCGCGACGAGCGAAGCGAGTTGCATGAAGATTGACCGTAACGAGTTAGAATTGCATGGCAGTGGTTCTGCGGAGACGGTAGCAGATTTAACGCATTCCGGCGAGTATAGAGGGAGCGGAGCGACCGACCAAGCGATAGCGAGCATCAAGCGCTCAAGACTGGAGCTACAAGCGAAGCCGGTAGCAGATTTAACGCATTCCGGCTCGTCAATTTGCTCTCTGCAGTTTCTCACCTGCTCGATCTCAGACAGGGAAATGCTGGGGGGCTCGTACGGACGGTAGATCCTTAGGCGCAAATTCTTGGCGTCGTCGTCGATTATGAGAGGGTTGGGGGGGAGTCTGTCTGACCGGGAGAGGGCGAGGTAGCTGTCCACTGTGTACGTCTTATCCTGCGACTTGGACATCGTCTTGGGCTGCTGCGAATTGATGCGACGAGCGAAGTGAGTCGCATGAAGAGTGACCGTAACGAGTTAGAATTTCATGGTCTGAAACTCCTCGCAGTTTCTCACCTTGTTTTCTTCGTTAAAATCCCCCTGAATCTTCTCGACGACTCTGTCATAGACGCGCAGAAAGTTCTCATCCCCATCAAACTTCTTCTTGACCTTTTTCAAGAACTTCGGCAAAGTCGTGACGCCGTTCGGCAGAATCGCCAGCTTCTTGTCGGCGCTCACGACACGCTTGGAGAGGAGCTTTTGTAGGATAGAGGCGGCAACCTGGGCGGACGTTTCGGAGGTCAGGCCTTCTACGATGCTCTGAATCTCAGAGGCCTTGAAGCAGAACGATGAGTTTGGAGCTGTTTGGTTGATAGAGTTGAAATTCCGTGGGGGCGGGGACGCGGTTGGTGTCGGTGCTGGTGGTTGCAATTTTGGTGTTTGTAATAGAGTGGGGTGGGGACTAGGTGAAGACGAAGAGGACGTGGAAGGTGCCGGTGTAGTTGTTGATGCAGTTGCTGATGTAGTTGGCACAGGGTCGGAGGAAGGGGAAGGCGCCGTCACATTTTCTTCCTGCGATAAACTCTGAATCAACTTCTCACTGGCCTCAATCTCCGCCGCTCTTCTTCGCTCCTCCTCCTCGTCCACTTCTTTCTGCATCCTCTTGAGCTCTTCCAAGTCCTCGTTCGTGACCTCCGGAGGGTTAGCAGTGTGTGAGTTCTGCCTGCTGAGTTCCTCCACTAGAGCGAGTGACTCCTGCACCTTGTCCTGCGGAATGTGTAAGTAAGCGAGAAGCGAAGGGAAGGCGAGAAGCAAAGGACGGGGCTCACCTCCTGGGCAATCTTCTGCTCGTACGCTTTCCGCAGCTCGCCAACCCCCATCACCATGTTGGCCTCCTCTAGGGCCTTGGCCTCCATCGCCTCCTTCCGTCCCGCCTCGTTTCTCTCCATAGCTTCGGTGGCATCTCCGTAGACAATCGTGCTGCGGGTTATGCGGACGGGCCGGTTGCACGCTGGAGGCGAGACGGCGGCGTTGCGGGGTTAGACATGCGAAGGGCGTTCGTGGTTCGTGGTGGGTGCGGAGCTGCTTACATCCGGGACACTTGGAGGCATAGTTTTTTACGTACTGGTGCAAGCAATCCCTGCAGTAGACGTTGTCACGGCAGCCTGCGGATAAGCAAGGCAGGAACGTGACCGGATCGATGATTTCCAGGTCCTCGGACTGCGGACGGAGGAGGCGCGGAAGGGGTGAGAGGGCGAAGGAGGGAAAAGGTCCGGGGGGGGGTATTTGGAGAGGACTGTGAATTTCAAAATAAGGTTTGTTACGCACCAGGCAGATTAGACATTTGGACATGGCTTTGTGCTGAAGTGGGAGGGGGGAGGGGGGAGGGGGGGGGGCGCTTCGGAGGCGGAATAGAAGGAGAGGGAGAGCAATTTTGCTGAGGGAAGAGGAAAAAGACGCTAGAAAATGTTTTTGTACCTAAATTTTGCTTATTGATTGCACCAACCTTACAAAGATAGCTTAATTGCTTTCGGTATGGCTTTCCGTAAGGTAAAGCCCCTTTGGCTCAGTTGGCAGAGCGTCGGTCTCATAAACATAAAACATCTCCGATAACCTAGTTATCGCTATATCCATGTGGATATATCCGGAGGTCAGCAGTTCGATCCTGCTAGGGGGCAACATTTTTTTTGGGGGTATAGATCAGTGGTAGATCGTTCCCTTTGCATGGGAAAAGTCATGGGTTCAAACCCCATTACCTCCAAACTTTTTTTTGTTCGTTGTCGGTAAATTTTTGTTTTTTTTGGTGTTGTTGTTGCTGTTGTTTGTGTCACGTGCGGGTTCCCGGTTGCTTCGCTCAGTCCTTCACTCCCTCACAGTATCCATCCAAACTTTACGACTTCTAGTAATATTAGTAGAAATCAACTATTCTAATATATATTGAGACTCAATTGTCGGAGCAAGCTCCTCAGTCGCTTCGCTCCCTCACCGCCAGCCCTTCACTCCCTCAGTACTCGCTAACGCTCGGGCCTCGCTGCGCTCAATACACGATACACCGTAAAAGATGTGTTGGAAGTTCTTTTTTTTTCTTCCAAATTCTTTCGTCTTCATTTTTCTGTTTGCTACTGCTACACATTTTTCTATTAAACGCACAACTTTAAATCTCCATCCTCACATCCGAGCACCATCAGGTTCCTCAAGGGCAGCAGCAGCATGCTCCTGGCGCACAGCTTCTTCTTCTGCACCTTTTGTCCGGACGGATCGCAGAAGTTCCTCGGCTTCACCTTGAACTCGACGCTGCCCGGTGCCGGCACTGCTGCGGCGGCCGCCTTGTGTCCGCTCACTGCGTACAGCACGTTGCTGCTCTTCCCTCCGTCCTTCCTGCTGAAGTTCCTTAGTGCCACCGTGTTCTTGGTCATACCTGCGCGAATATATTATTTGTATTAGATGCGAGCAGACTCTCTTTTCTCTCTAGCAGTCTCGCTAACGCTCGGGCCTCGCTTCGCTTCGCTTAACTCCCTCAGCTCCAGCTCACCTGGTCCCCTCATGGGCAGATCCACTATGCTACTCATCTTCATGACCCCTCCACCAGCACCGTCCCCACCCCCCCCTCCACCCCTCAAGTCCCACAGCACAGCCCTCTTGTCCTTCCCGACCGTCACCACCTGGTTCAAGTTGACTGCGTAAATCTGGACCACGCTCTCCTCGTGGGCCTTCCAGGTGTGGAGAATCCTCCCGGTCCTACGGTCCACGCAGACTGCGACGAGCGAAGGGAGTCGCAATAGAAGAGGAGTGAGTTGAGGAGCGAAGCGATGAGTTAGAATAATGTAGCAGTGTGAAGTCAGGGCCATTCACGCCAATATCAGGGTTGTTCGTATTGTTAATAACGGCGTATAATTTGGCAGCAGCGACGTTACGCACGGAAGTATCGACCACGCACGTCAATATCCAGTACACCTGCCACTTCGATGAGTGGCGGAGCTGCGAGGGAGCTGTATAGAAGTATCGTCGCTTCAACCCTGAACCCGTTCTTAGCTCGTCGCTTCGCTCCTCGCCGCTCCGTTACGCACGGAAGTATCGACCATGCACGTCAATATCCAGTACACCTGCCACTTCAACTCGTCGCTTCACTCCTCGCACTCGCTTGAGAATTTTGCAGCAGCAACGTTACATTTGAAAGTATCGGGCATGTACGTTGATATCCAGTACACACGCCTTTTCAGCTCATCGCTTCATCCTCACAGTTTTGGCTTCGTCCTCGCAGTTTTGGCTTCATCCTCGCACACTCTCACCTACTATGCCATCGCTCCTTCCGACGCACACCCAGTCGCCTCCTCCTCCTCCGCCGCCCCCCTCGCACTGCACCGCCAGGCAGGTGTTGACGCCGATGTGTGTACTTCCCCCTCCCCTCCCCCCCAAACCCAACTCTTCCTCCTCCCCCTCCTCTCCGCCAGTGTTGACGCCTCCCCCCTCCCCCCCTCCCCCCACCTTCAGTCCCGCTAACCCCAGCCCCAGCCCCTCCGCCCCACCCCCCCACCAGCTCCCGAGCAACCAGCTGCCCCCCAACACCAAGGCGTAGGGGTGCGTGTGCCGGCTGCACAGCTTCCGAGGCACAAAGGTGCCGACCCCGGCGCAGGCCTCGCAGTTGTTCTTCAAGATGGAGTTTCCGGGCAGCGTCAGGATCCCCATTTCGCTGTTCATCAACCTGCTCGTCTCTCTCAAGTCAACGTGGTGAAGCCTGCGAAGACATCAGAATGTATATCGGGTTTGGGGTTGTTGACGAGTTAGGCTTATTTGGGCCTTGGAATATGTTCACGTGGGACTCTCTTATTGCTCGGTCCTTGGAATATGACGTCACGTGGGGGATCCCTGTCGCTTCGATAGCGAGGTATACGTCACGTGGGGGATCTCGATCGCTTCGACACATTGGTCCTCGCTAACGCTCGGGCCTCACCGCAAGCGGCTCAGTCGGTCGCTTTGCTCGCTCTACACTCGCCGACACTCACCTGTCGCTACTGACGCAGACGATCTGCTGCCCCCGCTTGCTCTCCTCGCCCAAACTGCAGAAGTTCGAGCCTCCGCCGCCGCCCCCTCCCACGGGAAGACACTGAAAGGCAACTATCGGGTCGTTCTCGGTGGCAGACACGTCGTAGCTGCAACGAGCGAAGGGGTTGGGGGAAATCGTCAGCAGCACGTCGAAGTCGTCAGAAGCACGTCGAAGTTGTCAATCCAATACACACGCCTTCTCAGCTCGTTTTGCTTCGACACAAATCCTCGCACACTCTCACCTTCCTCCGGCTCCCATGCCGCTCATGAGACCGCTCAGCCCGAAGGCGCCCAGTGCGACGTCCCCGCTCTCGTCCAGCCCCCCGAACCATCCTCCCCCTCCCCCGCCTCCACCTATGCCTCCGCCCTGCTGCGCCCACGACCCCCCTCCAAACATGCTGCTGTTCCTCTTCATAACGGCGAGGGTCTGGTTCGTCTCGACGTCAAAGACGTGCAGGTTTCCGTCGCAGATGATGCCGTTGGATCCCTGGTCAGTGAGCTCCAGCTGAGGCGTTTACGAGTTAGAATCGGTTGGCAGTCACGAACGTAGGCAACAGTATCAGTATCGCGTTCAAACTCGTCGCTTCGCTCCTTACACCCTCACTAGGCAACAATATCGCGTTCAAACTCGTCGCTTCGCTCCTCACACCCTCACTAGGCAACAATATCGCGTTCAAACTCATCGCTTCGCTCCTCACACCCTCCTCCCTCACTCCTCACCTGGAGAATCTCGCCAGTCTTCAAATCCCCCTCGTCGTACAGCTCGTGGATCTCCGGCCGAAAGTAGCCCCCGGAGCGGCAGATGCGGTGGCCCTGGTGCCTGCTCTTGACAGTGGGAGGGTGACTAGCGAGATCCCAGATGAGCACCTCGCCGTTCCTGCTCCCTGTAGCCAGCAGCCCCTCGTTGCTGTTTGTGGCGAGCGCCCTGATGGCCGAGACCTGCTTCCCCTCGGCACTCCTGCCCTTGAGCTCGCTCAGCAACACCATGTGAGTAGACCACGGACTGCCAATCTTCTTCCAGGGCTCCGCCGCTGCCGCCCCGATGAGCGTCGAGCTGCGATGAGCGTGACGACGAGTTAGAATAAAGTAGCGGTGAACGTGAGTGGCAAAGTGATAGTGATAGTTATTGCAGCAAACAGAATCAAGACATCGCAACTTGCTGTCGTTCGTTCCTTGCTCTCACTCGCTTCGCTCGGTACTCGCTTCGCTCGGTACTCGCTCTCACCTGCCCAAAAGCCACGTGCGGTCCACCCGGCGCCTCTCCTGCGCACTCATCCACACTTTTTCCTCCTCCTCCTCCACCTTGAGGTTCTTGATCTTCAACGAGGACGTTGCAAAGGGCGGGGTGAAGGCGGACGTGGACGACGGCGTCGGAGTCGAGGCTGCGACGATCGAAGCGAGTCGCATGGAAGGTTGTGTTGTCGGTGTTAGAAATGGTGGTGGACTTGGCAGGAGCTACGTTGCGTACGGAAGTATCAGCAACGAGCGCCGAGATCCCGTAAACGAGTCGTTCGTTCCCTGCAGTTTTGGCTTCGTATTCGCAACAACTTCGCTCTAAGCTAAGCTCAGAGCTTCACTTTGCTTGAAACTCGCTTCGCTCGAACGAACTTCGCTCCTCGATCCCGTAAATGAGTCGTTCGTTCCCTGCAGTTTTGGCTTCGGGCTTCGTATTCACAACAACTTCGCTCTAAGCTAAGCTCAGAGCTTCACTTTGCTTGATACTCGCTTCGCTCGATACTCGCCTCTCGCCTCTCACCGTTGGAGTTGGACGATGGGTCCGCCGTCTTATCCTTCACAATGTCAATCGTAGGCGACGACCTCCTCCTCTCCGTACTAGCAACCACAGTAGTTGTCGCCTCCTCCCCATCCCCCTCCCCCTCGCCCCCCTCTCCCCCGTCACTGTCGCTGTCCTCGTCGTCATCGTCGTCGATCAAGCCCATGTCGTCATCGTCGCTCAGGGCCCTCACGAACGAAACCCTTCTGCCCATGTTGTCCTCCGTGATGAGGGCTGCCGAGCTCCTCCTGCTCCTCCCGACGCCTGCCGCGGTCTCCTTCAACTCAACAATTCCACCCCTGACCTCCCCCCCGCTACCTCCACTCCCCCCTCGCCCCGGCCTGTCATCCCCGGTGTCGAAGTACTCCTCCATGACGAGTTCGTCCATGCCGTCGCTCTTGCTCACGTTACTGTTTGAGTGCTGCAGGCGCCCCCTCAAGGTCTCCACGAAGTTGATCCCACCGCCGCCTACACCTCCGACGCCACTGCTTTCGCTGATCCTCTCGAAGCCACCCGAGCTGCCTCTCTCGGTGGAAGCAACACCGTCCTCCCCCAAGTCCATCTTGACCCGGGGCATATCCTCGCTAGGGAACCTCTGATTGCTGGGGCTCGAGGACATTTCTTCGTCGGGCTTTCCCAAAATTCGGACCCTACAACGAGCCGAGGAGCGAAGCGACGAATTAGAATGAAGTAGCGGTGATGGTGTCCAAATAGATTCCGTCCGCTCATAAATCCACAGCTCGTCGCCTCGCTCCCCACCTCGCCTCGCTAACTCTATTCTCACCTCCTCCGTATCCACCCGAAGCCCTTGCCTAGACCCGTCAGAGTGTCGTTGAAGACGTTGTGCTTCTCGTTGTGGCTCGGCTCCCTGCCCCCGCCTCCGATTCCCCCCTCCGCCTTGCTCGTGCCGCTGTCGAACCACTTAACCATCATGTTGGCACTGGCACACTTGTTGACCATGACCTCCGACCCCACCACGTGCTTGCAGGTGTCGTACAGTTCCTTACCGATCTTCATCCCGGGAAGCTACAAAGGAGGGTGTTAGCACCAACTATTTCATTCCTCAACGCTCGGCCCGAGTGAAGCGAGGGCTTCACTTCACTCCGGCTCGGGCTTCACTTCACTCGGGCTCGGGCTTCGCTTCGCTCGGTCTTAAAATCTCACCTCCAAAACGGCCCGCGCAATGCCCTCCTTCTTCTGAGCCCTCTCCAAAACCGTAGTCACGCCCTTCTCCTCAAGCTCGAGGATGGAAATCTTCTGGCTGCTCTCACTCAGCTTCTCCACGTGGTTGTCATGCAGGTGACCGAAGAACGCGTCCAAGGCCGGCAGAATCGTGTCGACCACGTGTTGCTTCCTGACGCACATGCAGACGGAGGAAAGGAGCGAGCCTGTTGTTGTTATCGTTGTTAGTTGTTAAGTTGTTAATTCACTTCTTCTCACTTCTTAGCTCACCTGCCTCCGTCAGCGCCCATAGGGCCGGGCCAGAATCGTGGAGCGCCGTCATCAAGACTAGCACCAGCTGGTGGACGGGAAGCTTGCCGCCCAAATACAAAAAGCTAACCCCCTCTTCACCGAGGATGGCGAGACAGGCGTGGAGGACGTAAATGACCTCAATCAGGGCGCTCACATTCTCCGTAGAGCCGTCCTCCTGAACCTTCTGCTGCAGGGCGGGCAGTTTCTCATCAAAGAGCGGAGTGCAGACCGCGAGCGCTATCCCCTCCTCGGGAATGAGAGGAAGGATGGACGAAAGGGCGTGGGCGACGTGCATGTGGCTGACGTCCGGGGGCGGGGGCGGGGAGGAGTGGAGGCGGATGTTTCCGCAGATTGAGACCAGGGCAGGGACGACGTATCGGCCTCCGAGGGCTGGCCCCAAATACAAAGGAGCGCACAACGTCGCCAGAGCCAGCGCCACGGCGGCCCTGATTTCCTTCCCCTTGCTCTTGGACCCAATTACGCCCACGAGGAAGCCGACCACGGACTTCACGTACACCCCGCCCTCGGTCAGGTGGTACAGGTCGAGGAGCAAGTTGCTCTCGAGCATCTTGCCCGCCATCTCGTGGTTGGAGGAGATGAGCGTGTCGAACATGTTGACGACTTCGGGAAGGACGATGGCGGTGCTCCCGGCAGCTGTCATGTCACAGAGGAAGGAGTTAGTTTGGGTAGTGAAGCCAAAAGTTATTTAGTTTGCAATTCTCACCCCCTAGTCTCTCGCAAATGACCTTCACGAGAGTGTCCAGCTTGTCAACACCCTTGGACACGACCACCTCGACGTCTTCAAACGCCTTCATGAGCGTCGGCAAGACGATCAAAAAGCCTCCCATCTCGATCTTTCTCAGCCTTTCGAAGTCGAGCCCCCACACGCCGCTCCCTCCCTCCTCGTGCATGAGCCTCATCAGGTCCCAGGCCTCGTAGAGGCCCTCGTTGAAGAGCCCCCTCCACTCGTTCATCCACAGCTCCGAAGCGCTCTTCCCCCGGAGCAGCAGGTCCTCGGGCAAAACAAGCCCCTGCCTCAAACTGTCTATTAGCTTGACGATGACGCTCGGCTTTTCCTCCTCCCCATAGAGCTTCCCCACAATCTCGGCGAGGTTCTCTGAGTTGCTCCCTCGGCCCTCCTCCCTCAAGACGGCGTCGTACTTCGCGCCGAAGGCAGCCCCGTTGACGTCCTCCTCGAGCTGCGACGAGCAAAGCGAGTCGCACGTTAGGAACAGCGAGCGAGTCAGCAGCAGCGACGTTACAGTATGTGCGAAAGTATTAGCTATGTACGTCGATATCCAGTACACACGCCTCCTCATCTCGTCGCTTCGCTCCTCGTATACTCTCACCTTCTCCAGCCCCCCTCCGTTCCCAAGATGCGGATTCCCGTCGTTCTCGATCCCGTCCTCCTCGAAAACGATTGGGCTTGGGCTCATGTTCTTCCTGTCCTTGACATTCGGGCTGCGACGAGCGACGAGAGAAGAAACGAGTTAGGGGAGTAACTCAGAGAGAGCAATTTAAATCAACCTCACCTTTCCGCCTGAAAGTTGAGCAGGCTCCCGCCCCCGGTCGTCCGTTCGCCGCTGTCCTTCTCGCCTCGGAGGGCCTTTCGAAAGGTGAACGTCTCGGAATCGACACTTGTCGTGCTCTCCCTTCTAGCCCCTCCGTCCCACTCGAGTTCCTTCCCCTCACGGTTGACCTTCCTCCTTGGGTGTTTCTGCGACAAGTGAATGACGAACGGAGGAGCGAAGCGACAAATAAGAATGATAAAGAATTGGTTATAGTGGCCGAATAACGGAGGAGCGAAGTGCTCATCCTCGCACCCTCTCACCTCCTGAAAAATCTGGTAGAATCCCTTCCCCGTCCCACCCCCCCCTCTATCACTCGTCAGAACTAACGGCACATTCTTCGCCCTGACCGCCTCTTTCCCCTTCAAACACACCCCAAAATTCAAATCTATCCACTCGCACAACCTCAAACTGACGTAGTCACTCTCCAGCAACCCCCTATGATATTCTATAAAGTCCTCCGCAGTCTCACACCACTCCGGCAGCTCAATACTAGGCAGAACCTCGTGCTTGCTACAGAATATATTAGGGTCATCGTAGAATTCAGGTATGCTCTCGTCAGGGCTGAAGCTGTACATCCTCTCCAAGCAGCTAGGGTAGTGTTCCTTGACGAAGTCCCCTCTAACGACGCGCTTCAAAGTCGACAGGTCAGAACGTCGCGCGAGGTATATCCAGTAGGTTATGTCGCCGAGGTTCTCGGTTATGTGGTGCCCTACGGAGGAGTATTGTAGATCGAGTTGCTGGTCGCCCTTGATTAGTCGGTACTTTGATTTGGTGAGGTCGCGCCAGGAGGGGGAGGTGGGGGAGGTGCATTTTGAGGTGAAGGTCGTTACCCAAGGGAAGATGGGGTGGGCGTGGGGGTTGTTGGGGGTGCGACCGGAGGCGAGGTTGAGGTGGAGGAGGTACGCGTAGTTGGTTATCTGGGAGGTTAGCCAGAGGGAGGTTAAAGTTAGGGAGGAGGAGGGCGGGGGAGGGGGGAGTTTGGCGGGGGTAGCGGTTGGCTGTTGGTTGGAGTTTGTGGCCGTTGATTGGAGGGATATTTGATTGGAGGGAATGCACGAGATCCAGCCGGAGGCGTTGACGAAGATCGAGTGGGGATTTATGCACAATATTAAGTTGGTGCCGTGGTTGGGGTTGGTTTGAAGGACGTGAGACCAAACCTTCAGCATCTGAAGGATCATGAACCTGCACTTGAAATCCCTGTACATTGCATCGTGGCCGGAATCGGTATTTGCGAGGTGAGGCTGCTGAGTGTTGAAATACTGCGTCCTGAGAATAGTGTGAAGGGTGTCCATTGGCATCTGAGGGTGAACGGAGTACTTCTCAGTTTTGGAAAGAGTGGGGTAAATGTGAGGGTGCGGAGGCAGGGTGATCATGGGAGGTGTTTGAACGAGTCTGTAAATCGTCGAAGACGTAGGCTCCGAGTGTGATGAGTCTGATGAGCTATGATTATGATGTGAAGCTGCTGCTGAAGAGCCCTCTGAAGAGCCCTCTGAAAAGCCCTCTGAAGAGCCCTCTGAAGAGCCCTTCACAGTTACAGAAGGCGTTACAGAACCTGTCGTTGTCTCATCATTAACGCCATCATTGATCGTCGGTATAGCTACGATATACACATCATTCTGACCGTGAGAAGGCGTGTGAAGCGGGAAGTAGAATCGAAAGGAATCCATTGCTTTGGAATCCATTATTTGCGACGGCCTTTCCTCTGAACTAATGACTTGTTATTCGACAACAAATACGCAACGTCACGCAACGTCACGCAATATATATATATACACTATGATTTATGAAGACAACTGTACTAGCCACGATGATAAAGGACGACGGAGAGATGACTACAGGGATCAGATTGAGAAAATGGCAAAAGGCTGGTTATTCGATAAAGATATCCCGTGTGTTAAACGACGAACGACCGACAAGAGAAGTTATCATCATCATCAAACGCTGTTCTGTTACACACGCTCGTGACTCTTGTCGCAGCGTCGCATAGAATAGTAATATAGTTATTAGCAGCATTTCACTTCCGACTCCTTTAGGACTCCTCGCTCCCATGCTGCTTTCCCTCCTTCGTCCTCCTTCCTTCAGACGAACGGCAGCCTTCACTCACCACTTCTCAACTGCAACCACAAGCAAGAAGAAGAAGTCCGGCCCCAGTGCCAACGCTCACTTGAACAAACGCTTCATGGACGAACAAAACTTTCAAGGTGAGTCGGAGGACCATGAAGTAAGTACATAGTAGTACGCGCCGCTCGCTAACAACACTCACTTCGCCAGGAACAATTAATTTAGCGAGGGAGAATGTCCACGTGATGAACGCAGTCAACTGGTCTACTGCGTTCCTGAAGCTTTCTAAGTTACGCCAGAATAAGGTCGCAAAGAAAGCTCAAGGGTTCACAGAGATAGTCAAGGAGTTCGAGGGAAAGGTAAAGGGAGGCGGGCTGAAGTGGTGCGGAGTAGGGGAGCTCGCTAGCGTCGCTAGGTCTTTCAGGTATTTGGGCGTGGAGTCGTACGAGCTGAGGGATTTCGTGGAGGAGAACGCGACGGAGATTACAGAGAAGGGGAACTCGAGCAGGTGAGCGTCAGAGCGAAAAGACGATTGCCAAGAACCTTTTTACTAACTAACTCGTTGCTTTGCTTGTCGCTTTGCTTGTCGCAGCCTCGCAGACCTGGCCCTGATTTACAAGGACACAAAGCACGGATATGCCGAAGGGGGGGACGTCGGTGGCTCGTACTTCTCCGCAATGGAGGAGCAGCGCGTGGTCGAGTACATGCTCTCGAAGAGAACGATGGACGTTGCAAAATATATTTCGGCCGCGGCCGGGACAGGGAGGAAGGTTCCCGTGCTAGCGAGGGAGATTGATAAGGAGAAGGTGAGAAATCGGGGTGTGTGTGTGAAGTTGTTCAATATAATCTAACGTCGCGGCATGTTTCTTTGACAGGCGGTGAAGAAATTCGCGAAGGCGCATCCTCAAGATTTAAGCACTTCGATCTTCGGCCTCGCCAGACTCGGTCATCCGGTGCCACATCTTCTAGAGCGAATAGGACAGGAGGATGTGGTGGACAGGATCGTCGATGCTTATCCCGGAGATATTGCGAACACGATGTGGTCCTTCGCAGCTTACGGACACAAGGCGTCGAGGTTGGTCGATGCGATCGTGGAGAGGCCGGAGGTGATGCAAAAGATAGCGGGCGGGAGAGAGGTGGATGTCAGCAGGACGGTCTTTGCGCTTCAGAAGCTGGAGGGGAAGGTCCCAATGTTATTGAAGGAGGCATTGAGGGACAAGAAGGCAAAGAGGAAGAAGAAGAAACTAATGACAGGTGAGGAGAGACAGACATTTTCATTGCTAATACAAGTCGCTGAATTGGGCGTATGCTCACACAAATACAAACTTTCTTCCTTCATCATGCAGAGGGATCCACCGACCTCCCCTTCAAACAGGGAGGAACCCCAGTAGTTGTCGAGCAGAATCTGAAGCTGCGGGAGCTGCAGAAGTCAAAGGACTGGAGCGGGATGCTCCGGTATGCCGCCAAGAGGTCCTCGAGCTTCGATCATGTGAACTGGACGACTCTGTTTTCAGAGCTGGGGAAGTTCAGATTTCAAGGGCAGGAAATAGGTGAGGGCGTTTCAGATGGATTAGGAAGGGTTCGTCAGTTGGTTGGTTCTTTTGACTCCGGTCGTCATTCAGGCTACTTTTTTGTTGACAAAGCACAAACATATTCACTCACGTATATCCTTTACACATCAAACCGCAGCCAAAGATGAAACGTTTAGGAAACTTCTAGGAGAATTTGAGGAAGCGTTAGGCGAGAAGGACGGCCTGGCATGGATGGATGTGAGGGGAATTGCGAACATCATGTTCGGGCTAGGCCTTTTGCGAGTCGAGTCAAAGGTCGTCTTGAACTTTGTGGAGAAGAATGCCGCCATAATCATCGACAAGGCGAGCGCGGAGGAGATAGCTAACATCGCGAACTGCTATGCCGTGCTCAAGTTCGAGGGAGGGACGGAATTCTTCAATGAGATCAAGGCAGAGAATGTCGTGGAGAAGATAATGGCCGGAAAGGTCAGGAACCGCACATTCATAATTTGGGCGGCTGCCACACTAGGGCACCAGCTTCCCTTGCTCGCAGAGGCGCTGGAGACGGAGGCCTCAGTCAATGACCTCGTCGGAGGAGATTCAAGCAGAGTGCCCATCAATTTCAGCAATCAGCTTTGGGCGCTCGCAGCACTAGGATGCGAGGCGCCGAGGCTCAGAGAGGCGGCCCTGAAGGAAGTAAAGGATGGAAGTTTCTCTGGCGCAGCAACAAATGTCAAGAGAAGACTTGCCTACGCCATTGAAAGGCTTGGAGGCGGGGATGTTTTCGAGGAGCTGAACTTGGACAGGGGGGTTGACGCCGCTGTCGCTAAAGGATCAAGAGAGGAAGGAGAAAAAGAAGAAAAAAAAGAGGATGCCAACGGTAGAGAGGAGGGGAAGGAGTGAGGGTTAGGAAATTATCAATCATAGATATACAAATCGAATTACAATTTTGTGAAAATTCTGTTAGGGTTAGGGTTAGGGTTAGGGTTAGGGTTAGGGTTAGGGTTAGGGTTAGGGTTAGGGTTAGGGT